>JBDPZO010000002.1:24901667-25207833 GCA_039877585.1 Heterodera filipjevi | reverse complement strand
ACATGGACCCCCGCCGCTTGGTGAAAAGTAAACTTTAATAAAATAACGATTTTTTAATGCAAATGAAATTTTTGGGGTGTTCTTTGAATTCCCAAATTCTCCCCCTTATATCCTTTGAAATCAGACTTGACAGATTACATCCCTGATTATACTCTTTCTGTCTGTCTTATTCGTTTTCCTCTAAAAAATCTTTCAACTCCCTATGAATTTCCCAAATTTACACCGCCAATTTCAAATCGTTTTCGAGTTTACACAAATCTAGGAGGGGGTGATCTGATTTAGTTATGTAATTATCTTTTTTGATCAGCCTTCGTGTTTTTTCTTCCATAAAGTTTCCGTTATAATTCAACGAAACGAAAAAAATCGAAAACACTGAATGATTCTATATATTACACAATTAAATACAGACACCTCCGTAAATATCAAGAATCAGAAAAAATCAGTAAGGGTAGAAAAAAATTATGAATTTTTAGTCTTTTTGGACCTATAAAATTTTTGGGACGGAGTTGGCCCTTTTTGTATTGGGACGGAGTTGGCGGGACGGAGTTGGCTGGGACGGAGTTGGCCTGGGACGGAGTTGGCTCGGGACGGAGTTGGCGGGACGGAGTTGACCCGTACCGTAAATAATGCCTCGTCAAATACTATTTCAGTACCATGTTTCTTGGGCTGTAACTTTTTTTAAAAGCGTCGCCGGATAATAAATATGGTACCATTCGACTTCTCTCAACGAGAGGAATCGAATGATATATAATTTGATATGAAATGAGACGAAATAACGCAGAGACGAAACGACGCGAGACGAAATGACAGCGCGCCCTGCGACCAACCTCAAAAAACAAAAATACTTGAAGGACTTCTTAACAACACCGGGCTTTAACGGTGTTAATTTTAAGTTAACACATTTAATCGTAACGAATCGCCGGCTTCCGTCTTCCATTCCGAGTTTTGACTTAAGAGGGGAAATTTTTTTTCGTCTTATGTTTTCAAAAATTAATACATATTTCAGTTGGAAAACTTTTCAGTGTCACTTTAAATAATAAGCGTAAGTACTGGCCTTATCGCAGAAACGCTTCTGGCGCCGAAACGCCCTTGGCGCCGAAACGAGGGCGCCGAAACACGAGCGCCGAAACGAGGGAGCCGAAATTCGAGCGGCCCTCATTTTGAATAACAATTTTCCAAAAGGATTAGTGTTCAGCGCCGCCGTAAATGTTAATGATAATGATTAGTCAATTCATTAGCATATTTGGATGGAAGACATGATGTAATTTATTATTCCTACAAATATTGTCATGAATACAAATTTTGTTTTTTGGCGGTCAGGGCCAGTTTGGCGGAACGGGTCATTTGAGTCGGGCCGTTTGAGTCGGGACGTCTGAGTCGGAGGGGTCGTTTGAGTCGGGCCATTTGAGCCGGGGCAGTTTGAGTCGGACTGCCACATAAAGTATATCGGCCAGGCACGTTTCGGCCCCAGACTCGTTTAGGACTTTGTAACTTTTTTCAAAGTCAACCAAATTTCACAAATTTGGTATCATTCTAAAGCTTTAAGTGTTTTAGAAGGTATGAATAAGCTATTGCTAATCGATTGACCAACTTAAAAAAAAGTTACAACATGAAAAACACTAAAGTCAGAATTTTGGTATTTTTTGGTTCATACATTTTCTGTAAATCGACTATTCTTTAAGACTTTTAGAAGTCTAATAGAGCTCATGAAGAGCTTTCGAATGATAATAAATTTGTTGCATTTGGTTGGCAATGAAAAAAGTTATGATACTTTAAATGTTGCTGGGGCCGAAACGTGGGGGCCGAAACGACCCCGACCCGTTTTTATGAAATGACGGCGCTAGCGCTTTCCATCCAAGATTTCATTTCAAAAAATTTATTGTTTTTAAGTCGAGCTAACGATAGTCGAAGCAACATTTGGTCGTAACAGACAAAAACCAAAAATAACGATACGTCGAAAAATTTAAAAATTGAATAGGCGTCCGGAATTTAAGCTCCTATTTCCCTCCATTTTCTCTTCTTGGCCGTTGCACTCGGTTGTTCCCTTTTAGGTCCTTTTTTGAAAAGATTGTTAATAAAAAAACTAGTTTTTGTCATTCGTGTTACATATATCGCTGTCTAGATCTGCTTCGACCAAATCAATGCCTTAATTATGGTAAATACCCCATTCGTTTCGGGCGGATTCGTTTTTGTCCCCATTCGTTTTTTGTCTATATAATTACGTGTGAGTCCAGACAGTGACAAGTTAGACAGTCCTATACTTATAAAACATAAAAAACGAATGGGGGTAAAAACGAATCCGCCCGAAACGAATGGGGGTCCGTCCCTTAATTATTAAGGGGGAGAGGATCTCAGGAAAAAGAAAAGCCCATTTTATCAAATTGATCAGAGTGCCGCATTCACTAATTAGAGTGATTAAAACACTAATTCTAAGGGAACCGCCCAGTTCGGCGTGGACCTTTTCGGCGTGACTGGCCATAACTTTTTTCATTTTCGTCAAAATTGAATAAATTAGGTATTATTCGAAAATCGCTTGACGAGATCTATCAACATGCTAAATTTCAAAAAATTTTGAAAATATACAAAAAAGTTATGGCCAAAAAACCTCAAAAAATGGAATTTTTCTGGATAATTCGGCGCAACAGGTCATAACTTTTTTATACATGGTCGGATTTTTTGATTTTTTGGCAAGGTTAATGCAGAACATATAGAGCTTTCTGATGATACCAATTATATTTGAATTTGCAGACTTAGAAAAAACTGTCATTTCGTCTCGCGTCGTTTCGTCTCTGCGTTATTTCGTCTCATTTCATATCAAATTATATATCATTCGATTCCTCTCGTTGAGAGAAGTCGAATGGTACCATATTTATTATCCGGCGACGCTTTTAAAAAAAGTTACAGCCCAAGAAACATGGTACTGAAATAGTATTTGACGAGGCATTATTTACGGTACGGGTCAACTCCGTCCCAGCCAACTCCGTCCCAGCCAACTCCGTCCCGAGCCAACTCCGTCCCAGGCCAACTCCGTCCCAGCCAACTCCGTCCCGCCAACTCCGTCCCAATACAAAAAGGGCCAACTCCGTCCCAAAAATTTTATAGGTCCAAAAAGACTAAAAATTCATAATTTTTTTCTACCCTTACTGATTTTTTCTGATTCTTGATATTTACGGAGGTGTCTGTATTTAATTGTGTAATATATAGAATCATTCAGTGTTTTCGATTTTTTCGTTTCGTTGAATTATAACGGAAACTTTATGGAAGAAAAAACACGAAGGCTGATCAAAAAAGATAATTACATAACTAAATCAGATCACCCCCTCCTAGATTTGTGTAAACTCGAAAACGATTTGAAATTGGCGGTGTAAATTTGGGAATTCATAGGGAGTTGAAAGATTTTTTAGAGGAAAACGAATAAGACAGACAGAAAGAGTATAATCAGGGATGTAATCTGTCAAGTCTGATTTCAAAGGATATAAGGGGGAGAATTTGGGAATTCAAAGAACACCCCAAAAATTTCATTTGCATTAAAAAATCGTTATTTTATTAAAGTTTACTTTTCACCAAGCGGCGGGGGTCCATGTTGTTTCGGCGCTCACGTTTCGGCGCCCACGTTTCGGCGCCCACGTTTCGGCGCCGGACACGTTTCGGCGCTCACGTTTCGGCGCCCACGTTTCGGCGCCAAGCCAAAAATAGAAAAAAACCTATCCAACTTTTTTTCTGAAGCCTAACTATAGTTTTTTTGAAAACTTAACCCCCTAGTCTTTGAAAAACTAACCCCTTGTTTTTTTAAATTGACTCAAAGTTTTTTTTGCAAAAATAAGAAATTTTTAAAAATTAGGGCTAGGTTTCAAGGTTATGGTTACGTTTCAAAAAAAATGGGCTTTTCTTTTTCCTGAGATCCTCTCCCCCTTAATAATTAAGGGACGGACCCCCATTCGTTTCGGGCGGATTCGTTTTTACCCCCATTCGTTTCGGGCGGATTCGTTTTTGTCCCCATTCGTTTTTTATGTTTTATAAGTATAGGACTGTCTAACTTGTCACTGTCTGGACTCACACGTAATTATATAGACAAAAAACGAATGGGGACAAAAACGAATCCGCCCGAAACGAATGGGGGTCCGTCCCTTAATTATTAAGGGGGAGAGGATCTCAGGAAAAAGAAAAGCCCATTTTATCAAATTGATCAGAGTGCCGCATTCACTAATTAGAGTGATTAAAACACTAATTCTAAGGGAACCGCCCAGTTCGGCGTGGACCTTTTCGGCGTGACTGGCCATAACTTTTTTCATTTTCGTCAAAATTGAATAAATTAGGTATTATTCGAAAATCGCTTGACGAGATCTATCAACATGCTAAATTTCAAAAAATTTTGATTGAAAATATACAAAAAGTTATGGCCAAAAACCTCAAAAAATGGAATTTTTCTGGATAATTCGGCGCAACAGGTCATAACTTTTTTATACATGGTCGGATTTTTTGATTTTTTGGCAAGGTTAATGCAGAACATATAGAGCTTTCTGATGATACCAATTATATTTGAATTTGCAGACTTAGAAAAAACTGTCATTTCGTCTCGCGTCGTTTCGTCTCTGCGTTATTTCGTCTCATTTCATATCAAATTATATATCATTCGATTCCTCTCGTTGAGAGAAGTCGAATGGTACCATATTTATTATCCGGCGACGCTTTTAAAAAAAGTTACAGCCCAAGAAACATGGTACTGAAATAGTATTTGACGAGGCATTATTTACGGTACGGGTCAACTCCGTCCCAGCCAACTCCGTCCCAGCCAACTCCGTCCCGAGCCAACTCCGTCCCAGGCCAACTCCGTCCCAGCCAACTCCGTCCCGCCAACTCCGTCCCAATACAAAAAGGGCCAACTCCGTCCCAAAAATTTTATAGGTCCAAAAAGACTAAAAATTCATAATTTTTTTCTACCCTTACTGATTTTTTCTGATTCTTGATATTTACGGAGGTGTCTGTATTTAATTGTGTAATATATAGAATCATTCAGTGTTTTCGATTTTTTTCGTTTCGTTGAATTATAACGGAAACTTTATGGAAGAAAAAACACGAAGGCTGATCAAAAAAGATAATTACATAACTAAATCAGATCACCCCCTCCTAGATTTGTGTAAACTCGAAAACGATTTGAAATTGGCGGTGTAAATTTGGGAAATTCATAGGGAGTTGAAAGATTTTTTAGAGGAAAACGAATAAGACAGACAGAAAGAGTATAATCAGGGATGTAATCTGTCAAGTCTGATTTCAAAGGATATAAGGGGGAGAATTTGGGAATTCAAAGAACACCCCAAAAATTTCATTTGCATTAAAAAATCGTTATTTTATTAAAGTTTACTTTTCACCAAGCGGCGGGGGTCCATGTTGTTTCGGCGCTCACGTTTCGGCGCCCACGTTTCGGCGCCCACGTTTCGGCGCCGGACACGTTTCGGCGCTCACGTTTCGGCGCCCACGTTTCGGCGCCAAGCCAAAAATAGAAAAAAACCTATCCAACTTTTTTTCTGAAGCCTAACTATAGTTTTTTTGAAAACTTAACCCCCTAGTCTTTGAAAAACTAACCCCTTGTTTTTTTTAAATTGACTCAAAGTTTTTTTTTGCAAAAATAAGAAATTTTTAAAAATTAGGGCTAGGTTTTCAAGGTTATGGTTACGTTTCAAAAAAATTTAGGGTTATGTTTCAAAAGGCTAGGGGGTTAGTTTTTAAAAAACTAGGGGTTTTTCAACAAAATATATAAGTTGAGCATTAAAAATAAACTAGGGGGTTCGGTTTTACCAAAGTTGGGTTGGGTTTTCAAAAAAAAAAATTAATATCTACGTGACCTTTTTGTACGAAATGACCCCTCCGACTAAAATGGCCCGACTAAAGTGACTCCTACCGGGGTTAGGGGCCCCAATTTGAAAACGAAAATTTTTTTTTGATAGCTTTATTTTGTTGTTGCTTTTTTTGGCTTGGCGCCGACAAACTATCGTATAGATGATGATTTATTTTGTTAAATTAACACTCCTGTTTATTTAAAAAAATTAAATTTTATGAATTTTTAGTCTTTTTGGGCCTATAAAATTTTGGGACGGAGTTAGCCCTTTTGGTATTGGGACGGAGTTGGCGGGACGGAGTTGGCGGGACGGAGTTGGCTGGGACGGAGTTGGCACGGGACGGAGTTGGCTCGGGACGGAGTTGGCGGGACGGAGTTGGCTGGGATGGAGTTGGCGGGACGGAGTTGACCTGTTTCGATTATTTAAATGGCATTGTAATTACCACTATAATAAAATGCCATAAAATAAAAAAAACATACCCCTAAGAATGGGAATTGCCTCCTAAAATTTTTTTGCAAGTTTTTGGGGCCATTATACTGTTATTTCGCGATTTGGTGTTTTTTTGGTTTATACTAACCCGCCGGGGAAGTGCCAAAAATCAAACAATAATAAAAAAAATAAAAATGCCATATTTATGCCGAAAGAAAAGCCCAGAAAAAAAAAATAGTATAATGAATTACAAATAAAAATACAGAAAATTTTTTTGTTTGTTTTTTATCATTTAACTTTAAATTATTCCAATTCCTTATCATTTCGTACAAGACACCTCCTTCTTAGGCTTAGAAGATGGGCAGAACCCTAAAATGTAAATTTAATATTTTTTAAATTAATGAACATTAATTTTTAGTTAAAGAAATCGCCCGGCCTATTAAAAACTAATTTTTAACCAAACGAATATTTCAATAAGGACTGAGCCGAATCTATCCCTTAAAATAAGGACATTTGGAATATTCGTTTCTGTAATGGTGCCAATTCGTTTCGTAAATTCCGCCATTTTTATAGATTCCCGAACATAATTCGTCATAATTTGCTTAAAAGTAAATAAATTTAATAATTTGTATCGTCTGATGGGCTTTTGATTAATTCTTTAATCATCTAAATTTCAAAAATTTATTAATTTTATCAAAAATATAGATAAAAAAAATATTTTTTTATTTAAACGGCCATTACTTTCTTAAAATTGAACCGTTTTTTTGAAATTTGCTTCGCTAATGGAGAAACTGGTGTCAAGGCAATTCGTACAATTTCAAATGGATGTGGCCATAACTTTTTTTAAGTCACCAAAATTTTTCAAACTTGTATCATTCTATTGCTCTTCATGTTTAGAAGCGATGATTAAGCAGAAGCTAAGCGATTAAGCATCTCACCAAAAAGTTATAATATAAAAATTGCGAAAAAGCCAGTTTTTGTGAATTTTTAATGTTCTTTTAATTATAACTTCTTTGTGAGATGCTCAATCGCTTAGCTTCGGCTTAATCATGCTTTTAAACATGAAGAGCATTAGAATGATACAAGTTTGAAAAATTTTGGTGACTTAAAAAAAAGTTATGGCCACATCCATTTGAAATTGTACGAATCGCCTTTGACCCGGAGAAACTATCGTGCGATACCAAGCTTGTTAATTTAGTTACTTTTGAGCAAAGTTATAAAGAATTATTTGAAAAATCTTTAATAAAATGGCGGAATTTAGGAACGACCTAGCACGTCTGTAACTCTGATTGATGCCGAAAAGCTAACCAAAGCAACATCGGCATCATAAGCAAATACGCCTTAACACTGTTGCGAATGGTTGGTGCATCTGAAGACAACAAAATTAATGTGTTTGTGTTATGGCATCCAATCCTTTATTACGGTGCTGGTGCGTTTCTTAAAAACTGCCAATTTCACTGGTTTTTCGACTAAATCTTATCATAACTTTCTCAGAAGCAACCAAATTAAACAATCTTGGTATTGTACGATAGTCCTTGAATTGCTCTATAAGCTTGCTAAATTTCAAAAAATTTCATTAAGGCTTAAAAAATTGGAACCAAACAAGCACAAAAATTGCCATAACTCTTGAAGAAATTAATGAAATTTTTTGAAATTTAGCAAGCTAATAGAACAACTCATTGGCTATCGTACAATACCAAGAATGTTTAATTTTGTTTCTTCTGAGAAAAGTTATGATAAGATTTATTCGAAAAATCAGTGAAATTGGCAGTTTTTAAGAAACGCACCAGCACTCTTTATTACCTGAGTTAGGCAATGTCGATTTGTCAGTAGTCTCTGCAATATAACAATTTTGACCGATAAATTTAAGAAATCTTATTGGGTAAATCGGCTTTTCGTGCATTATTCAGATGCGTTTTTAAATATTAGGAAAAATTTGTTTTTTGAACAACCCTATAGGGGCACAAAAATTATTCTGGTAATTTACAGAATTATTTTGCAAAAATTCCTGCGGAAGCGCATTATCGGCACCGCCGGACACCTGTGACTGGACAATTCGATAGAAAAGGACAATCCGACAGTAAACCCAAAATAAGAAAATATTTTCTGTCAAAAAAATCAAGAATTTTCCTTTTGAGCGAATTCTTCTGGTGCACTTAGTTTGAAACACCAGTGCATTTTTCTTCTTTTCTTTTTTTTCCTTAATCGCATTATTCGGCTCTTTTGGTTATAAATCTTTTTTTCTTCTCATTTTTATCAACTGTCGAATTGACTACTGTCGTATTGTCCTCACGATCAGATTGTCCAGTTGTCGAATTGTCCGGTCCCGGACACCCTCATCCCCCTCCGACTATTATAAGAATTTCCATTTAATTTTGGCTAAATGGAAGAATATATTCAGCGATTATCTGAAATTGGTAATTACATTTTTTGGAGGATTTTATTCGGTAGAAAAGGTCCTTCAATTTTTGATTTTGCACTGTTTTCCGAAAAATTTAAATTGAAAATTCCTGTTGTCTTATTGCAGGGCTCGGATCTGCCGAGATCTATTTCAAAGTACAGCCAACGCGATTTCAAAGTACATAAGGGGGAAAATTTGTGAGTTTAAAGTACCCAATAAAAATTTATCATTTGCACTAAAAACTCGTTTATTTTATTGATTTTTTCACCAAGCGGGGGGGGGGGGGGTGCGGAGGCGGTGCCGATAGGCGCCGCCGGGGAAATTTTTGAAAATTTGGGTGAATTTTTGTAACAGATTTTGCACAAAAAGGACATTTTTGAAAATTTGGGTGAATTTTTGTAACAGATTTTGCACAAAAAATAGTTGAATTTGAGAAATCTAAGGTAAAAGGGGTCCGGTGGTGCCGATAGGCGCCGCCGGGAAAATTTTTGAAAATTTGGGTCTGATCTGCAAATGGATTTTGGCGTAAAAATGAACATTTTTTATATTTTTGGGCAAAAAGCCGTTTTCAAAGTACGTACTTTGAAATAAAGTACACTTCAATTTTTCAAAGCATGAAAGCCGAAAATAAAGTACTGTACTTTGAAATAAAGTACAGATCCGACCCCTGTCTTATTGCCATATTATGTTTAAGACAAAAAAATGACACTGATGAATAGGGCGCGGATTTATATGCACATAAAATATGCTCGAAAAATGCTAAACACACCGTCCCGATTTTGGCTCCCAGTTGCAATAAATCAGAATGCCAAAGAAAATAAAAAAGCAAAAATTTCGAAAAATCTGATAATTTCCCTTGCAAAAAGGCAAGAACCGATCTTCAGATAGAAAATATTTCCAAAAAAGCAAATATTAAATGGTAGAGGAGGTCAAAATATGGGCTTATGCGAATTTTCAAGAAAATCGGTCTTGGGGAAAAAAATTTTTCTTGGACGAATTTTTCATTTATTTTCATAAATCAGCAAGTCATAACTTAACGCAGATGAATTCATTTGCTTAACAATTGCTTAGAAAAAGCTTCATGTCTACAAAAGCTTTCTAATGACACTAAAATTAAGTGATTTGATTAGCAAGGAAGTTCAAAAATTATTGTTGAAAATTAGTTTTTTTTTTTTTTTTTTAAATGTTTATCAAAAATTCGAAATTAAATTAATAATATTCAGCTGAAGCGCTCTTCAAACTGAGCCCAAATTTGGTTCAAATAGGTGGTGTTAGGCTAAGTTACAAGGCTTCAAAAAAATTCTTTTTCTCTCGTTTGGCATACTATTTCCATTTAAAATATCTCTTGTCATGGCCCAACTCGTGGGAGCCAAAATCGGGACGGTGTGTAAAATATGCACAAAAAAACGGCCGAAATATGCACCTTAAAATGTGAGAAAATATACTAAAAACCAAAACTATTCACTTTTCGGATTTTTTTCAGTTTTTCAAAAATTGATTTTTAGGAGGTGTAAATTTTAAAATTTTAGCAAAAATGCGAAATATGCATGAAAATATGCACCAAAAATGTCAAATATGCTTAAATGTACCGGGTACCGCTCAACCCTACTACTGATCAGGGCTGGGACGCGACCGCGAATCGCGACGCGCGATCCGCGTATCGCGACCGCGGCAAATTTCAACCGCGATTCGCGAACCGCGGGATTTGAAATGCGCGATTCGCGGGATTTTGACCAAATTTTCATCCATTTTCCTTAGTAAAATTCATTGATTCCAAAATTGAATTTTTAAGGAAAATCTGTAAACAAATTTTATCAAAATTTTCAAATTTTTCCCGGCGGCGCCTATCGGCACCATCGCCTCACCCTCTCACTATTGTTTTGATCAATTAAAAGCAGGGTTAAGCCCTGACCCTTCGGGGTGGAAATTCCCCGAAAGAATTTGTCGGGGAAGGCTGGAAAAATTTAAAAAATTTCATGGAGCAACACCTTAGTCAGGGAGGAAATTTTAATAAAAAGTCAAAAAAATAAACGAAAAAATTTTAAAAATATCTAATTATTTTGGTTCGCGATCCGCGACCGCGGGATTTTTTCGTCCGCGTCTCAGCCCTGCTACTGATGAATGTTTCTAACAAAATAATAAGTGTTAAAGTGGTCTTTTTGTTTATGATGATCTAATATTTTTCTTTTTTATTACTTACATTTTTCATATTTAATATTAAAAAAATTTTGAGGCCCGAGCTTGCTGGTCTAAAACCAAGTCAAACAATAAGGGTTGACTTTATAAATTAAATTATTTATATATTTTTTCCAATTAATTACCTGTATTTGCTTCAACAACTAAATTAAATGAGCAAATGAAAATTATTGTTTACAAATTTGGCTAGCATAATATGATAATATGTTTTTAAAAGGCACCAATGGAAAAAAAATATTTATTTTTAGGTTATGAGGGTCCGAAATTGGCCAGAATGATAAATGCCATTTGCGTGATTGGCATCCCGAAACTATTTCGGCATGTTTACATAAATTTAATCATTTACTTGTTGTTGTCTTCGGACATTGTATAATCGCAGAATCTAAAAATATTAAAAAAAATTTTCTTTTATTTTCTGGAAGCTCCTAGAGACCACCCTTTTACAAAAAATTCCCCCCCCCCCAAATCTATTTTTGATGCATTTGGACAAAATTTTTGACCCGACCTTTAAATTTTTTATGTGGTTACTTGGGTCAGTGCTTTTTGGAATGTTTTAAAATTTAGCACCAAAAAAATTGAGCTTAAAAAATGATCCACTGAAAATTCTCAAATTAATTTGGCGTAAAAAAGTCTTTTCGGTTCCGCTTGTCAAGTTCAAATTTGTTAATTTTGCTTGGAATTTTTTTTTAATTCTGCTGATTTACAGTGTAATAAGCAGGGCTTTTTCCAAAGAATTTTTGCACAATGTTTTTAGACTTTTCAATAACTTTGAAAAGAGTTGCTCCAAATTTAGCCTGACAAAGTTATCGATCATTTAAAAATAGTAGGGCTAGTCGGGACGACAAATTCAATCAAAAAATATTTTTTGTAAATCAAAATTGAAAGTTTTGTCACAAAAATTTTGCACTTGAGTTTTTTTGATCAGCCTTTACCTGTCGATGGCATTGGCAAGGACAAATTTACTTCATGGCCACCGTATATGCAATCGCATTTCCATTTGCCGACCCCCCGAAAAAATCCCGATGTAGAATTAATGAATTGTTTAGCCATTTTAGGACAATGGAACTCGTCAATTGCACATCCCATTAGAAAAAGCATCTTCTGCTGCTCTTTAAATATATTTATTAATTTTAATTATATTTCATTTTGAGTGTTAAATAAATGTGCAACAAAAAAACAAATATATTTTTTTGACTTAATGTTGAACAGTTTTCCCAAAATTAAGCTGCTTATAAAAGTTGCACTATAATGAGTTCAATTTGGACCAATAAATTTCTTGAAATTTGAACTTTTCACACGATTCCGTAGTGCAAAATTCATGACCTAAAAAGTTTGGGATTTCCCTTAGTTCGGAATCCAATTCCTGCCTCTTGTTTTTCCCACCTGATGTGCAGGTTGCGTTGTAACAGCGATGGGGATTAATATGTGCTGGGCAGTCTTTGATTGCAAAGGAACTACTTTTATATCCACAATGTCCTCGAACGCATTGTAACGCCCCTTTTAGCAAATTAAAAAAAAATATATATATATTTTGAGTGGAAAATTGGTATGTTTAAGCATGAATCTCAACTGAAATTTAACATATGACTAGGGCCGTAACTTTTAGTGACGAAAAATCTCAAAATAGTTAACTAAATAGTTGTGAAAAAATGCCAAAATAGTGACAAAATCGGAACGGGTCATTTGAGTCGGGCCGTTTGAATCGGAGAGCCACCCATACAAAATTTCATTTTTAGTTACGGGTCAATTTTTTTTCAAAAATATAATAAAAAAATAACAATCATGGCTACAAAAACAAGAGTCAGGTAAGTTTTGTTCAGAATATAAAAGATCAAAAATAGATTCTCTATACTTTAAGTCCCGAAATTTTGGGCCTGGCGGGACCCGGGACTAATAAGAAAGGGGGTTCTGAGAAAAAACAGAAGAGAAACCTCAAAAAGTTCCGGCGGCCTCCCCGACACGGGCCCCGAGTTTTCCTGTCCCGGAAAAGCCCCACTCCCCTGCTACCTTAACATAAAACCTGAATCATCGAAATAACTTTTTTGTATATTTATTTCTCGTTTACTGTAGCTTTACACGATAACTTTAAAATCTGAGAGAAAAAAATAAAAATTAGATTTTTTTTTTCTTAGATTTTTATGTTTTTTCAACCCCGGTATACTTTATGTGGCAGTCCGACTCAAACGGCCCCGACTCAAATGGCCCGACTCAAACGGCCCGACTCAAACGGCCCGACTCAAACGGCCAGACTCAAATGACCCCCACCGGACAAAATAGTGAGAAAAAGTTCAAAATAGTTACGGAATAGTTAAAATTTTTTTGCCAATTTATCAACAAAAAAAAAGTTTTTTATTCCATTCATTGGTTGCAATTACAAATGAGGTGCATTCAAAGTGACGGAATGCCAAAATAGTGAGTTAACTATTTAGTGCCAAAAAACGCCAAAATAGTGATTTCTAGTGACAAATAGTGACGTTCAAACGAAGAATTTTCACGCTAAAATTGCGTTTTTCGTGCGTTTCTCAACGATACAAAGCTGCAGAAAAAATAGTTAAATCACTAAAAGTTACGGCCCTACATATGACATTGTCTAATCTAGAATTTTTCAAATCTATCATTTTTTATCAAATATTGTGAAACCATCCATCCTTTTGATCTACAGTCCCTCTCAAGACTAATGTTGGGCAAATAAGGTTTTTCGGTATTTCGGTATCGGTATTTACCAGCGGTATATACCGAAACACCGCGGTATTTTCGGTCTAAAATTTCGGTATTAAAAATACCGAATACTGATAACGTGTCTAACAGTACTCAAAAGCAGGGCTGCCAGATAAATTTTCCGAAATTAGAGCATCGCGCGTTCAAAATAAGAAAGAATAATTTTTAAACATTCTTCCAAATCTTTACATAGCATTTTTATTCAACAAATCAACTGTTTTCAGCATATTTGTTCCATAGGGCAGTATTTTTTAGCTGTTAGGCTTTGAAATGAAACTTTTCATTTTTAATTTTGAAAAGGAGGGTTGGCGGTGCCGATAGGGGCTGTCGGGGAAAAATTTTGAAACTTTTGGTTGAATTTGTTGACAGATTTTTGGTCGTTTCGGTCCCCCTCGTTTCGGCCCCGGGTACGTTCGGCCCCAAGCAAAAAAAAAAAAAAAAGAAGTTAAAATCACTAAATTTTTTTAGAAAACCTAACCCCCTAGTTTTTTGTTGAAAACCAAACCCCTTAGTTTTTTGGCAATTAAATTTCAAAGAAACTAGGGGGCTGGGTTTTCAAAAAGACTAGGGGGTTGGATTTTCAAAAAAAAAAGACTAGGGGTAGTTTTCAAAAAACTGGGGGGTTAGGTTTGCAAAAAAATTTAGAGGATTTTTACTTTTTTTGGATTGGGGCCGAAACGTGCCCGGGGCCGAAACGTGCCCGGGGCCGAAACGAGCCGACCCCCAATTTGGGGCCTTCTTTTAAAAAAAATTCAAAAGAATTGAATGTCCGCCGAGCGAGGTGCTAGGTCGTTTCATAAAATCCTCCAAATGGGTGTTTCATAAAATTCGTAAAATCCGCCATCATAAGCGTTTTGATAAAATCCGCCGGGGCGTTTATTAATTCCGTCATACCTCCTCCCCCGAATTATTTCTTAAAGATTTATGAATTTTTAATAAATTTAAAAAAAAAAAAATTTTAAGATTTTGGGTAAGTTTTTGATTAACTGACCGCCGCCAACCTAAAAACCCTTAATATCTAAAAAAATTAAAAAATCTCGAAAAAATTTTAAAGAATTGGTTTTTTTCAAAATTATTGATGTTTTTTGGGGTTTTTTTTGAAAAAAGCCACAAAAAGGACCTTTTATGGGGGGAATCTGTTAATATTCGGCATAAATTTAAAACCCCGGCGGTGCCTATCCTCCCCGCAGACGCCTGCCCAATTAATTTTTTTTATTTTAAAATAAGCCTCAAACACCATAAATGAACGAAAAATTGTCATCAAGAATGGTTTTCATCAGCGAGCCCTGCTTATTTGGTAAGAAAAAAAATTACCAAAAAACCTCCATAATGACAAAAATAATAAGCAAGTTGTAAAATTTTTTTGAAATTAAATGTACTAAAGTTAAGAGGAATGAAAAAGGCCAAAAACCGGTTTCGGTTTTCGGTTAACCGGGTGTCTGACCAAAATCAAAACCGAAAATCGGAAGTTGCAAAACGGGCCTAACTCAAATACGAGATTAGTACTTTTTAAAAGCTACTGAGAATAATTTTCACCCAAAATAACTAGGTAAGGATTGCCCAACAACCCGGCTTTTCCATTATTAATCAAAATCGGGAACACGCAATTAAAGCCCAAAAACCAAAAGCCGGTTGAGGTCGGAAACGCGAAAGTCAAACTTCGCAATTTTTATTCGTTTTTTTTTGTCTGTCTTGTTTAAGCAAAAATTTTATGTGTAAAATATTAAAAAATTGTATAAGATATACATATAACCTTCACACAAATTTATCGACATGACCATGATGACAATTTGATGGAGCAAATTCATTTTGCTGGTTTTCATTTCTCAAGCCCAAGCAAATTGAAATAAAAAGATTTACTTTTCTAAAAGTCCACAAAAAATAATTTCTCGATTTTTGAGAATTGAACAGAACAAAAATTTTTTTAAATGCTCTCTAACTCCAAATAATTGAGAATAAACTTTTATTTTTGGTTTACAAAAGCAATAACATTTATTTAAATGAACCAAAAAGGAATTCTCATTTGGAAGTAAATAAAACGAGCAAATAAAAAAAACCACCCACACCATTCCACACATCCATTGATAAATTGGCGATTTGTTGTATGATTCACGGAAAAAAACACTGTGAATTTTTTTTTTTTATTATTTTCAATTCGAAAACGAAATGAAAAAAATTTGAATGTGGTTAAATAATATTTGTATAATGAGAACAGAAAATATATGTATGATTAATAATAGTAAGTAGGGTAGGTCGGTACCGAATCGATACCGGTACCGATTTACCTGAAAAGTACCGGTACCGACCTACCCTAATAATAAGTAGGTAATGATTGGCAATATTTATGAATTACATTAAAATTTAAGAAGCAATTGAATGGGAAACAAATTTAATTGAGAATTAAACGTTGACCAGAGAACATTTTCAAAGAGAATTAATTAAACACATTGAAAAAAATATATTTAATGAAACCGATTGATTAATTCAGATATTCAAATTGACTTTTTATGTCGTCTTCAAGCAAGGTCAACCGAAGAAGGATGGAATGAATGCCACCCATTATAACCCAAAAATTGACACGAAATTTTTGTTCGACCCAAGCCGTGAAAAAAAAAACAACGAAAATTTCTCGGGTTTTTCAATTTTGTTTTCAGACTTCCAACTCGAGAGGCAGTCAGCGACTTTTGCTTATCAACTCCTCTTGCAATCAAAATCCTATCAGAAGCTGATGGTCATCTCTTCGCCTTCTGCCATCGTCGCACGTCGACGTGCGAGCACTTGGCGCAGCTCGACGAGCCAAGCTGGGGCCGATCCCGCCCACGTACGAGCGCCACTTCTTTGTTCCACCATTTCAACTTCGTTTTGTGCGGCCACCGATTTTGCACGACAAACTTAAGAAAAAAAAAAAAAAAATTGAAACTTATTTAACAAAAAAAAATTAAAAATATTTTTTAATTCATTATGATATGATTTTTACATTTTTACGAAAGGCTGACATTTTTCTTTAGGTGATAAATTAATAATTATTTCACTGCAATAATTTAATTATTTTTTAATTCTTTTTAATTCATTTTTACATTTTCTAATGCCGAAATAGAGGACAATGAACAGGCACAACAGCATCACAAATCCAGAAAAACCGATGAGCAAAATTTGCCACAGTTGAAACTCTTTAAAGGGATAATTGGATTAATTTGAGTAAATAAATTAAATATTTTTTAAAATATTTTCCTTTTTTTCGAATATTTATAAAAAAAAATGAATTAAACAATTCACCAACTTTGTTCACTGTGGCTTGTGCCAGCAGAATAATTAATGTCATCATGGTTCATGGTTGGTAACGGTTGTTTAATGGTTGAAAAAATAACCTAAACAAAATTGGAAGCATTTATAAGCAGTCCATCAATAAATTTCCAAAAATGGATGCCTATGGCTCTTATTCTTGTTCAAACCCCTTGGATGTCGGATCAGATTTGTCTAATTCTGTGATCACTTTATTTGCGGAGTTAATTTGGTGTGGGACTAAGTTCCTTAATTAAAAACTGTTCATTTTTTAAATTCCGAATAATACAGTAGTACACTGATCACTTTTGTTACATCGGATCGACAAGGCCAAATCTGATCACTTCGATTTGGGCGAGTTTATGTTAGGGGAAGCCTATAATTTCCAAAGCGGTGGACATCTATTCTGATCACTAATTTATTGAAGCTTGATTGGCCAACTATCAATTTTGATCACTCCATTAGGGGTATTCCTTATTTTCTGATCATCAACAAACAAATTGAAGTGCAAAAAAATGATCAGCAAAAAAAAAAGAGGCAAAAACCGCAACAAAAAAAATTCTGCGGAATGCTATGAAAAAAGAATGGCGAAAAAAACAAAGAAAAAAAAACATACAGGCGAAAGGAATGAAAAGCAAAAAAGAAAGAAAAGATTGTGCTGGTTTTGGTGATTCAGCATTTGCTTCTTGATTCATCATCATTTGATGTTCTTCACCTTCATCGTTCTTCCTCTTTTGGTCGTTTCTTCGGTATAAGCTTTTGCCCGGCGGGCCAATGTTTTTACATTGCTGAAGCGGCGGCCCACGCAATAAAACGCAATCTATCCTCTTTTGGAATTGTTTTTTCTCCAAAAGAAATGTGTCATCAGCAAAAAAACATCGAATTGTTTCTTCCATCAAGATAAGCATTTTAAAAAAAACGGTAAATACCGTACCGAGTTTTTTTGATAATACCACATACAGACAAAAACTGTTATCAATGAACCCTTGCAATATTTGAAATTTAAACAAATGCGGATGGTCCATGTTTCATATAAAAGAAAAAAAAATGTCGAATGGCATAAAATAAACAAAATTGACTTTTATTATGAAAATAAAAAGCCTATGTCTAAGCGAGCTGTCGTCGCTTGGACTTTATTTACACTATTCGACACTCTGAATTTTCGATAGTCGGAGCGGAAGCTTAAAATTAAAAATATTTACAAATTTAATTTTAGTAATGAAAATAACCAACTTTTCTACTTACATATAAACAATCATATAAAATATCCGCACTAATTAAAGGGTTCTTGAATAGAAAATTAAATAACACCAAAGCAATTATTTTACTGAATGATATTTTAATTGCTCATGGTCCGGAAAGAAGCGGATCCTACCAAAGTTTTTCCGGACTCCTGGTCCGGGTTTTTGTAAAACGAACCCGGATCCTATGTCCGTAAAACAGTAATCCAGAAAAACCTATCTGGGTGCGCTTCACAAATCCTGGTCCTTATTACGCGATTTTTTTCAATAATTTTAATGAAACCCAACGGGCTTCGGGAATAAATCCATATTTGTCATTTTGGGGGTTTTAGTCAGGGTTTGGGTCTGGGTCTCAAGATCTTACTTCTTCGTTTCTAAGCAGGGCTGGCAGAGGAAAATATTTTAATTGGCCAAAAATCATTTTAAGACAGCAAAAGCTCTCCATGATAATTTTAATTTATTAATTTATTTGGTATTTTTTTAATTTTTAATAAGTCAAAGAAGCTGCCGATAGGCGCCGCCAGGCAGGGTGGCCTTTTTGCCCCCTTTCGGTGGCATTTGCCACTTTTTTGGGGGTCTTGCCACCATTTAGGAATTTCCACCATTTGCCACCAATTTTGGAATTTTGTAAATTATTTAATTTTCTAATAAAATGCCAAATTTTAGATTTATTCTTCGTTTTTTCAATTTTTCGAAATAAAATGTCAAAAAGCGACAATTTTTTACACAATTTTTTACACAATTTTTCTCAATAAATTTTCCCGGCGGCGCCTATCGGCACCACCGGACAGCATTTACTTTTAATTTTTTCAAAAAATATCTTAAAAATTTGTATCTGAAAAATGGCCGGCGGGTCTTGTGGTGCCGATAGGAGCCACCGAGAAATCGATAAAACTGAGAATCTTCTATAAAAAATCATTTTCTAGTAAATATAGTAAATATTGATCTTTTAAAAGGAATCCCAAAAAATCATTAATTTAACAATTTAGGAAATTTAATTGGAAATTATCGAGAAAAAATTATGTCGGAGTGTTTGTCAACGCGCCCAAACTAAGAAAATTTTATTTTTTGAGTTAAATTTAAATAATCATTCTCAAAGGTATTTATAAATTTTCTTTCAAAAAGATAAAATTCGCCTTTTTAATGTTTGTTTTAACAATAGCACTGAAATGGCTTTTTTCTGGTCATACCTCCTTTTTTCATTAACATAAAACAGTCAGTCTCATTTACATTTTAAGCTTGTTAATTGCTTAAAATTTCGATGACACCTGCTGATTCAGCGACAAATGCGATTGTCGTGTCCAATTCATCGACCAAGGTTCAAAAGCGGCTTTATCGCTTACCTTTTTAATGGCTGTGGGTGAGTTTCGACTTCCGCCCGGATTCTTAATTACCCTAATGCTAGAATTATTGATTTTTCATGAACTCTAAAATTCCGAAAATTTAAGATTTATGAACTCCAACTTGCCACAACGACTTTTGTCAACAAACTGACTGCTTTGACGTTGGCACTTCATTCATCGGCTGACAATGCATCACATCACAATGGTGCAAAAACAGCAGCAAAGGATGAACAACTGCAACAACAGTTGTTGGACTTGTTGAAGCATTGGACGGACCAATTAAACAACATTGGGTATAAACAAATTCACAGGTCTTTGGCCCTTCTTTAGCCGGTTATTTTTCTTGCCACGGGACGCCAGGATTTCTTGTATTCAGTCAAAAGAGGGATTTTACGTCTCCTGTCAGTCTTGTAACCAGAGAAGGGACCCTGAAATAGAGACCGAATTTCGGTTCCTAATAAAAGGAATTCCAATTTCCTTAATAGGCCTTTATGTTACATAACGACAAAAAATATCGGGTCATTGTCAAATCGTACAATGGCAATTCGTACAATTTCAAATGGATGTGGCCATAACTTTTTTTTAGTCAGCCAAATTCTTCAAACTCATATTATTCCGAATGCTCTACATGTTTAGAAGGGCCTATATGCAGAAGCTAAGCGGTTAAGCATCTCACAAAAAAGTTATAATTCATAAATTGAAAAAAGTGCTTTTGCGAATTTTTAATGTTCTTTAAAATGTAACTTTTTTGGTGAGATGTTTAATCGCTTAGCTTCTGCTTAATAATCACTTCTAAACATGAAGAGCAGTCAGTCGAATGATGCCAAGTTTGAAGAATTTGGCCGACTAAAAAAACTTATGTACCAATTGTTTGACCCATGATTTTAGGCAAGAATTTTCGTTTAAAACAATGCACTTTTTTACACACCCGTTTGAAATTGTACAAATTGCCTTGACACCAAAAAATCATAGTCCATTCAGCCCTATTTTTCTAAACATAGGCTTAGTCTTCCATTTTTTTGTTACTTAAGGTTTAACCCACTGGACTGAGTTGGTCGTGTCAATTTTTTTATAATTTCCTTTTTTTTAGTACGCCATCGATCTCATCGCCAACTTCTCTTACCACTTCAGCATCTTCTTCTGCAACACAGACAATTGATCAACCACAGTTGCTCGAATCCGTCTCGGCCGACCACGGCGTCCAATCGCTGCCCAAAATTCCTGTACAATCTGTTCAGCCCACTCCTCCGGCATTTATCGTCCCGACAGTTCTGGGCAATGGAATGCTAGGTTTTTCAAGAAAAATTGCTTTTTCGTGTGATCCAGGAAATCGCAAAAACGGTGCAAATTGGGAATCCCGGCAAAAAATTCGGGACCGACAAGAGTCCCCGGTAAAAACCGGGAATAGTCGCCATCGCGCTCAGCTCTAAAATTAAAAATTTTCACCAAAAATTAGACCCTGTGCAGAGCATTAATTCCTTTTATAAAGCGAATTAAAAAAAAAATTCATAGGGATGACGATTCCGACAACGGCGCAGCTGAACCTGCCCAAAAATCCAGCTGTGCCAAACGCTGTCAGCACACCAGTCTGTACATTGCCGCCCCGAAATGTAAGGGGGGGGGGGGTAAAATTAATAAATTAATGTGCCCCGACATTTGCGGCTCCGGCATTTGCGCCCACAGTCAAAAGCGATATTTGCGGCCGACTTTTGCGGCCCAACCAAATATGGGATCATTTAAAAAAAAAACTAAACTTAAGCATTATTTTATTATTAATAAACATTTTAAATCGGGACCCTTTTGTGTTCTATCTTTTTAACTATTTTTTGATCAGCACAAGAGCAATTCCAGATGTTTTTCATTAATTGGAGCGTACAACAACGAATCGATATCGATTTCTTCGGTCCGTCACCTTTTTTGTCCGCACTGCTTAATTTGTGTCATATTTTTTGAAATGAGCCCTTATTTGTTTGGGGCTGTAAATGTCGGGAAAAATGGGCCTTAAGAAATGGGCCGCAAATTTTGGGGCACCAAATTTAAAATGAAACTCGGAAAATTTGGATGCCAAGATGAAAGGAATATGAGAAAAAGTTAATAAAGAAAAAGAAGCAAGCGAACTTAGAAATGGGATGTCCGTGGCTTAGTGGACATTTAACGCGTTTTGGCGTGCGTGGGTTCGGATTCCACTGGACGAGTGGCCTTATATTCCATATATAATTTACATCTGTGCGCATGCATCCATGAGAATTCTGATCAGTCTGTCTTATCTATGCACGGATCAGACGGTTAAGGGTGCAAAAATTGAAACCCTCATTTTGCTGCGCTTTACCGACAGAATGCCCTTTACACATGGGATTTTGTTAAAATTGCGCCGAACATTTTACTCGAAAATTTTTTTTTGGTTTCTGGGTCGGAGAATCCGATTCTGGCATTTTCAAGAAACATATTTCCATGCACTTGAATTGCTTTTGTTTTATGAAAGAAAATGTGGTTTTTGGAAATTTTTATTTTTGTTTGAACCCGAGTTCTGAGATCGCAACGGGACGGAATGCCAGAATTGGTTTCTCCGGCCCTGAATGCCCTAAAACAATTTCGAAAAAGCGGGGGGAGGAGAACTTAAATAGTTACACACTCAAAGAATGGAACAATTAAATTTTGTGCTACTATAGTAAAAAACTTAGTCATTTTTTGTAAATTAAAAAGAAAATAATTATTATTATCTTTCCATTTTTTAAAGAAACATTCAACAATTTTGTCCCGTCGTCCCATCACCACTGCCTATGCTTCGCCCGCTGCTTTGACCGGTTTCGGCACTTGTGGCATTGGCGTGGTGAGCAGCGCACGGTCAACCACAAATGCCAAGGCACTGCTGTTGCACCATCAGCACCACCAACAACAACAGCAAAGGCGTGGTGACCAACGACAAATGTCGTCGCTGCGTCGTGTCGGGCCCAGCAACGCGTACTTGAGCGCCGGTTCCAAGCTGTACCAGCAACAACAAACACAACAACAGGTTGGGATGATGACAAAAGGGAATAAGGAACAATAATATTTTGTTTTGGATTTTCTTTTTCTTTTTTTTGAAAATTTCTTGTCTTAAAGAAACTCGATGACGTTTTTTTTGATAAGGGATTAAAAAATGTTCACGGCGCTTTTCTGGGTCGCCGACCACAATTATGTCTTTCATTTTGACAAATTCCGAACCCCTGATCCGAATTCGAACCAAAAGTCGAAAATTCAAAATGTTTATTCGATTTTTAGGCCTAAAGGTATATAGTCGCCATACATACTATAATTGTTTGACGTTTTTTTGGCTTGGTCATGAAATCGTGATCGGCGGCCCCGAAAATCCCCGGAAACATTTTTTAATTACTTAAGAAACTCTGCTTCGTCGTGGTTGGCTAAATCAAAAATTGTTTTAACCTATCAGACGCCTGGGATGCCGCCCAGCTTCGCCTATTTGAGTGCCGGTTCAAAGTTGGTACAGCAAACGCTGCAGCAACAACAACAATTGCAGCGTTTGGTCAAGCGACAGCAACAGAAATTGGTGTGGTTTCTATATAAAAAAAAATGCTAGGCTCTGTGGCCTCATAAAATATTTCGCTTACTCTTGAAATGTTGGATTTAAAAAAAAAGATTTTTATAACGCTATTACCCGATTTCGAATTATTCGACCCCTGTTTTTTCATAATCAAAGTTAACGTTGACAAAAATCTATGACATTTTTCGATTCTTTTTTCTTGCTAATTCGCGACTGTCCTCTATTTATCTCTGTGGTGTAGTTATGTAGTTCATTCAATTTGATGTGTACGAATCCATGAGTGGAATGGGGTGGACTAATTTTGTTTGTTTGTCTTTTATTTGCACAAAAATTTTCTTTTTTCTAGGCCCCGTTGCCAGCTGCAATGTGTTCTTCAGCAGCAGCAGCAGCGGCGGAGGACACGGACACTGTCGTCGCGGCCACTGTCGCTGCCATTTCGTCCATTTTTAGTGACGCCAACACCGGCGCCGTTCCGCCCGCATTGACAACACCGACAACAACAACAACAACCACTGGTACAGTTGATGACAACACCAACAACAACAGAAGTGGGGAAGAGCATCAGCAGCCGATGGTGATGGAGATGGACAATGATGAAGAAGAGCAGCAGCAGCAGCAGCGACAGTCCAACACAAGTTGACAGAGGAGGACATAACAAAAAGTTCAAGCAGTACAACAAGCGGGATGAAGATGATTGATGGATGGTGATGCACAATTGACACCACCAAAGTGATCTCTTCGGATTGGCGCTTTTTTTAATTTGAAATATTTTTAACGTGTGAATCTATGACTTTTTCATTTATTTTGGTACCCCCATGTTCACTGTTTGCGTTTTCCTTTTCGAAGCTTTTTGTTAACTACATTTTTGGAACAAAATAAACAGCTAAAATTTGAGGAAAAAAATAAAAAAAAACTAAGAATTATCTTTTTTGGCGTTTTTATAGTTGGAAATTAAAAAAAAGCGAAGTAACCCTCTCCCTCCCTTTTTGAGAAAAATTCAACTGCTGTAGGCCCTCATTTCGATAATGCCCGCCCTGCAAGGGTTTTCAGATCTCCGGCAAGTCACTGTCTCACTTTTTTCGGTCCAGTCCAACCCAAGTGAAGAGGGCTGGGGGGGGGGGGGGGCTTACCCACTAATATTTGATGAAGTGGTGGAGAGAGTTTGTTTAGACAAAGACAGCAATGGAATTATTGATTTGACTTGCTTCGTTCGCTTATGTTTACATGGGACAAAAGGAAATCTCAGTACGGAGTTATGAAAGTAATTTCTTTGATTATTCACACAATTGGTGGGAGGTTGACTCTTCAAAATGGCACATAATTCGGGGCTCTCTCCTCTTCGGCGAATGAAAGGGGTTGACTCATCAATAAAAAATTATATGAGACTAAATTAAAACATAAAGGCTTTGCAAAGACTCGCCGGGGAAAATCCGTCCCTGCCATTTTCTTACTGAACCATAAACCGTTCTTTTGTTGTAAAGGAACCCGAAAACGGGGGGATGATCAAACCCTTGGGGCAAACCCATTATTGCCGCTACACTAGTTTTCATTAAATTTTACTGAATTTATTCCTCTAGCTGTGGCACTTATTTCTCTGCTTAATGTGTAAAAAAACGCAAATTCGAGACTTGGAAATTGTTATGTATGGATTATACCTGACGGAAATTGGTGGTGCCATAATTAATATGTAATTGCACTATTAACGGTCATTAAAACTAACAACTTCATAATTTACATATATATATATAGGCAAAACGCTATTTGCAGCAAATGACGTGACACAAATACATCAACATATATCTACAGATACATACATATTTTATTGTTGTTTATTTGCATACATACACATATTTAAATACACACCACGAGCAGCAGCAACAGACAGCAATTGGTTGTGTTTGTTGTCTTTGTGCTCATTTTGTTCGTTCATTACCACCAGAGCAAATTGATAGAGTTTTGTAACTTACACCCGAACTTCGCCATCAAAAAATCGCCTTATTTATCACTTTGCCACTTCTTCACCGCGCTGTGTTGTGCCTTTAAAAATGAGAAAAACGGTGCAACAGTCGTGCCCCGAGTTGCGCAAGTCGCACTCCGTCACTCATTCGTCCAACTACTCATTGGACAAAATCAAGTCGTTGCATGAGCGTGCCGCCTGCGCCATGCTCCACTCGGCTGAGGTTCGGCATTAAGAAAAATGGACAATTCTTACTTAAAAATTCCCAGAATTGGATAGAAAATTAAAAAAAAAAAAAAGCATTACCTTATACCTATGATGAAAATGGCAAAGAATTCGTGCAATATAAAAAATGATAAAGGTTTATATGAAGGGCGTAGCCAGGGGGGGTGCGGCTGACCGGTCTACGGCAACCCTCCTCCCCCCCCTCCCCAGCCCCCCCCAAAAAAAAAGAAGCAAAAATGAAAATCATTGAAAAATAGCTTGTTTAATAAAAAATTAACCCCATCTCGCTTTTCCCCCTCTCCGAGGCCAAGGGTCTGGCTACGGTCTTTTTTTGAACCCGGTTTATCGAAAACAAAAAATTTTCCCATGTGTTTTGGGGTCGCTATTCACGTGGCATCCATTTATAGGCATTTCTTACATTTGAATCAGTTGGACTAATGTAAATTCTTTAAAAGTGCTCCGAGTTAGGGGCTTCGAATTTCGAATTATTCCACTTGTCCATTGTCTACTGCATATTTCTCGTCAATTCAGGTGCAAGAATTGTGCCGATGCTTGGAGCTTGACGACAATCAGTTGCGCGAAATCATGGCCAGGATTGAGTTGGACTTCAAAAAGGGCCTTGACCCATTGACAGGTGAAATTACTCTCAATTGGGAGGCAATCATTTTGCATAAAAAGTTACGCGACATGCAAATTGTGCCCATTTTGAATTTTGAAAGTCCAAGGGGGGAGGGACCCTTGGTTTTTTGATAATTTTTTTTAACTCCTAAAACTTGTTTCAAACATTTTTAGGTCGCTAATCACGAATGTGATATTTATTTTGGTCAATTCTGAAAATAAAAATAAAAAAATCAGAAAAAAACCAAAAGATCCTCCCCCCGTTGGTTTTCAAAATGGGCACTTTGCAAATAAATAGTGCCAAAAGGACGAGGGGTTTTTAACACAACTAAGACTTCCCCATCCCATTCCTACTTCGGAAAAGTTTTAAAATTTTTTAAATCCAATAGAAAAATGAAAAAATCAGTAAATTTAGGGATTTACGCTTTGTTTTTTTGTTTGTTTTTTTTTTTTGTAAATTTGATTTTGCAGCACCGACTGCCTCCGTCAAAATGCTGCCGGCATTCATTCGTGCCATTGCCGTGGGCGAGGAGCAGGGCGAGTTTTTGGCACTTGACCTTGGCGGCACCAATTTTCGCGTTCTGCTTATCACGCTGGAGGGCGACTGCCGTTCGACAATGCAAAGCAAAATTTTCCGTGTGCCCGACTACATTCAGAAGGGCACCGGCACAGCGGTGGGTGGGTGGGGGGGCTGGGTTTCGACATCCGCCCGGATTGTTTGGCATCTCCGACACAAGTCCAAAACGCGTTTTTGACCCAGTAGGGGGGTTCGGAACAGGACGAAACTCCGTCGTGGAACTCCGCCGGGGTAACAATCGCCAACAAAAAATTTTTTTTTCTCAAATCCTTTTTTTATATTTTTTTTCAAAATGACTGAAAAATTCTATGTTTTTACTAATATTTTTGATGCCTTTCGGCAATTTTCATCAACCAAAAACTATTTTTCAAAAAATTGAGCTTTTTCCCCCAGGCAGTTATTTCTCGGCTAAGTTTCGGTCGGCCGGGTATTTTGTGCGGTAAACGAGGGTGCTTGCTTGGCGAATCCCGACGCCGTTTTACCGGAATTAATTTTTGTCATATCATTTTATCTGATGAGAACCCAAATAATCCACCACAAAAAAGGCAATCCCAGAAATGGGAAATCTAAACAAATCTTGGTAACTTTTTTCGGTATTTTTCAATTTGAGTAAAAATTAAAGATTATTTAAAGACCCCACCCCCAAAAAAAAGAACTTTTGAAAAATTTTTGACATTTTTTTTTGCCAAAATCATTGTTTCAGCTGTTCGACCACATCGCCGCGTGCTTGGCCAAATTCATGGAGGAGCATCAGCTGATGAACCGTCCCAAATTACCGCTCGGCTTCACCTTCTCTTTCCCGTGCCAACAACATGGTCTCACCAGCGCAATGTTGACAAATTGGACGAAAGGCTTTAAAGTAATCAGAAACATTTTTTTTTTTAATCTAAAGGAATTTTTTACGAGGGCAATTGTACACCTCCTTCTCCCTTCCAACCTGAAAATTTATTAAAAACATAACAATAATGGCATTTTAAAAAAATTTCCCACGGAAAAAAAACTGTCTCAATTTTTTCAAAAAAGATAAATTTCAAAATTGTTTGCTTATAGTCATTTAGAATTTTCCATATAAAAAAAAATCGAAAATTATTTTTTAAATAGAATTGCAAGATTTTAACATATTTTCTTTAGGGGTACGACCTGTTTTCTCACATTTATTTTTTGTCTTCCTCCCTAGGCCTCCGGTGTCGTTGGCGAGGACGTTGTCCAACTGTTGCGCGAGGCGTGCATACGCCGTGGTGACGTGGACATTGACGTTGTTGCGGTGCTGAACGACACCACGGGCACAATGTTGGCCTGTTCGTTCATCGAGAAATACTGCTACATCGGCGTGATCGTCGGCACGGGTAATGGAGAAAAAAACCAAAAATTGAAAAAAGTTTCGGTTAAGTTTCTAGTAAAAAAATTTAGGTTTAAGGTTCCAGGTTTTCAGAAAAACTAGGGGGGTAGGTTTTCAAGAAACCGCATAAGTTCTCGGGGGGGGGGGGGGAATGAAGTGCACCCTAATTAATTATTGGCACAATTTTTAATGAGACGGGAACGGAAAGTGGGTCGACAAAAGTTTGGCTGGGAAACCGAATTTTTAAAATGGAATTTCGAGTCGTAAACCATTCCATCGAATCCGAAAAAACCGTAATTCTTTTTCTTACAAATTCGGGTCTCTGGGATCTTCGAATTAGTCTTCTGACAACAAAAAAAATAAAATTGAGTGGGTTTTTTCTGCAGGTTGCAATGCAGCATACATGGAGAAGTTGGAAAACGTGCCGAAACTGAAAGGGATACTCAACCCGGAGGAAGGTATAAAAAATGGGAGGGCAATTGGGTCGAGGGACGCAGCCATTTCCGATGATTTTTGGGGTTATACGCTTTCCCGGCCAAAACACTTGCGCCTATGTCCTATTTAAAATTTGAAGCGCCTGCATCCTAAAGACCCTGGATTAGTTGTTTGTTTTTTTACATCGAAAAGTTGCATTTTTTGCTTTCTTTTTTTGATGCCATTGAAATTTTTTTCCTTTATTCTGCTAATTTGAATTCTCCTTATCTTTTTTTTTAGTCTTTTGGAATTTAACCGTTTGAAACCGCTCCGGGTCTTTTTGGCCTTCGTTTTTTAATTTATACCCCCTCCCTTGGCCCCGCCAAAATCAGATGGTCTGCCGCCGGAGATTTGCGTGAACACGGAATGGGGCGGCTTTGGCGACGACGGCGCGCTGGACCCATTTCTCACCGTCTACGACCGGCAATTGGACGAGCGCAGCATCAACCCGGGCCGCCAACGTTTTGAGAAGACCATTTCCGGCATGTACATGGTCAGAATTTTTTTTTATTATTTATTTATAAAAGCCTCTGTTTGAACCGCCCCCTCTATTAAAGCGACCCTTTTTGGCAGATATCTTTTCGGCTAATAATTTTGCATACTACTAAAATAAAAGACAAAAAAAAAAAAAAAATTAACATTGTTAAATCGGTGCTAGATCGATCAACAAAAAGTGCAAAATTTGCTAAATTTTTGACTAAATCAAGCTATGACTTTTCTCAGCCGCAACCAAATGAAATAATCTTGGTATCATACGATAGCTCTTAATTGTTCTATTAGCTTACGAAATTCCAAAAATTAAGTTTTTCAAAAGTCAAAGAAATTTTTTCCACTTTCTTCGTCATGACTTTTAAAAAACTTAATAAAATTTGTTTTTTTTGTTTGGCAGGGTGAAGTTGTCCGCCTGGTGCTCGAGGACCTGACAAGGCGCGGTCTGTTGTTCAGCGGCGATATCTCCCGGATTTCGGAGCCCGGCTGCTTCCCGACCAAACTGGTGTCCGACATTGAGGGGTCGGCATTTTTTTTTGTCCATTTTTTATTTTTTTTTTTTTTTTTTACAAAAAATTAAAGGCAAATGCAAAATGAAGACGATGAGAACCCGTTCCAAAAAATTGAAGAGATGCTGCAGGACATTGGTAAGTACATTTGAGAAGTCTGACTTTCCCAACCTTTCCAAAAACGGAAAAATTTCCAAGGAAATCCAATGAGGCTCTGGTAAATCAGGATCAAAAAGTTCTATTTTTTTTGCGGTGTACCCCGATACTCCGCCGAGACATAACTCCACCGAAAAAAGTACCAAAAAATCCTGAAATTTGCCAGAAAATTACCAAAAGTTTTTTTTTGTCAAGAAGATTTTCGAAAAGTATTAAAAAAAACTTTCATTATTTTTTTTTAAACTTTGACATTTTTCACGCATTTTTGGTGTTTTTCAAAAATTTTAGATATTTTCCGTTCATTAGAAAAAAAAACTTCGTATTTTTCTGGGAAATTTCTATATTTTTTGGCGCTATTTTTAAGGCGGAGTTTCTTTCGGCTGGCGGAGTTACGGCGGCGGAGTTTTGTCTTGTTTCGCTATTTTTTGGTCTAGTGTAATCGCATTATTTTGACTCACTATTTTAATATGGCGTACTGACATTATGTCCCTTTTTTGAATTTTACCCTTTTTTTAAAAATCAACGAGATAATATTCCCCTCCCCCCCCCCCATTCCTTATTAGGCATTTGGAACTCGTCGCACGCCGATTGCGCAAACGTGGCCTACGTCTGCTCGCTGGTCAGCACGCGTGCCGCCCACTTCTGCGCCTGTGGCATTGCCGCACTGCTGAAGCGCATGCGGCGGCCCACGGTGACGGTTGGCGTCGACGGTTCCGTCTACCGTTTCCACCCGACCTTCAAATTCCTGCTGGACCAGAAAATTGACGAGCTGATTGAGGGACAGTGCGAAGTATGTGTTCCCATCTTCTTTTTTTTTTGCTGCTGGTAGGATTACTATAGGTGTACTATACTTTTTTGAAAATATTTGACTAACCTAATAAAGAAAACTTGGGTGGGCGAGGAGGCCTTGTATGTGAAGTTGTCGGTTTCTAAAAATTTTTACGAAACCGAACCGGGCCATTTCGGTTAACAACCATCGTCGGAATTTCAATTCTTAAGTCAAAAACAACCCTACGAGCGGTTCGTGTCCTGGAAGTGAGGGAATTTTTAAATTCATTAATAAAAATTCTTCGCTCCCTCGCGGATTTGAACACTTGACAACTTATAGAAAGAAAGCATTTCGCATGTTTTTGGTAGAGCCCGGAACAGAAACCGGATCATGTGTCAGGATTTTTCCCGGGTTCAGTCTGAAAAAGTGTTACCGGACCAGGGGTCTGTGAAAACAAAGGTTTTTCCTGAATCCTGTTCTTGATTTTTCCCTCATTTACGGGTTCCAATTTTGGATGGATTCTTTCCGAGGTCCTAAATTTTAGTTTTGTTTTTAAGATTATATGTATGTCGAAAAAAGGTAGATAATATTTTCAGTTTGTTTTGGTGCTTAGCGAAGACGGCAGTGGCCGAGGTGCGGCAGTCGCAGCGGCGGTGGCCTCGCGGATGAACCGAATTACGAATGAGCACCGTGAATTGCGCCATTAGGATTTTGATTAAACGATTCATTAAATAAATAATGCTGGTTAATTTTCCCTCATAAAAATGTCTCTTATAAAAGCGGCCTTTTCTAATAATGAAAAATTGGTGGAGAAATTTAAAAAAAAAGGTGCAACGACCCTAAATATGCAAATAAGAAAAGGTTTTTTAATAACAAGCAAAAAGTAGGTTGTTTGATATGAAAAAGGGTCTCTTATATATTTGATAGAAAATAAATTGTTTGTTGTGATAGAATTCACTTGATTCGCGTTTATTTTGGTGCATTTATTATTATAGTTTAATGCCCCGATGGAGGGTAAAATAAATGTATTAATAAAAGAGTTCAAATCTTTTCCAACAGAAATGCCGTATATCCTGTAATATGACAATAAAAAGTTATTCAAGGGAGTACGAAATCGTAAAAATTTTTTTGCGCCTACATCATTCCTTAGATTGTGTTTTATTTTGAAAATAAATTTATTATTATTTATTTTTAATTATATTTTATAGAGTTGGTCGGGACCGGGATTTTTGGCAAAGATCGTGACCGGGCCTTTCCGGGTCAGGGAAACTCGGGACCGGAGCCCCCGATTTTAAACCGGGGCAAAACCGGGGCTTTTAAGAAAATTTTTTCTTTCAAAACGATAAAATTTTATGGTGAATTTTCATTTCAATTCACATTTTGTCTTCAATCACTTTTAAATCATTAAAAATAAATGTATAAAGTAATTCATAAAGTCTAAATGAACCCTCATCCTTCTCACTTTGCCCCTAATTTTCTTTTTTATTTCAGTTCTAAAATTGGAGTTTGTTTTGAGAAAAGCTAAACTTAAACGAATCCGGCAGTAGGCCGGGCAAATTTTTAAAAAAGAAATGAAATTTATAAAGAAAAAGGTCAGAAAAATTGTCAGTTTTGAATTATTATTATTTTTCACAGTTTTTGAATTTATCCGTACTGATATTTAGAAAAATAATTTAAAAAGAAAGATTTAACTTCCTATCATGATGGGGATTTTGAATCCAAGCAAAAGACATTGAGAAACTATAGTTTTTGCCAGTACACCTAATTATCATTGTGATAAATTGTTAAAAAAATAATATTTACAATAATTTTCCTCCAAAATGTTCCCTTTTCTCAAATTTTTCTCAATTATTTCATACTCAGAACTAGAGACCGGACAGGGCCGGGCCCGGCACAGGGTTTTGCAGGGCCCGGCGACCCGGCCTTGTGATTTTTTTGGGAAAACAGGGTTGACAGGGCTGGAAGGGGCCGGGCCCGGAACCCGGTCGTTTTTGAAAAACGGCGCCTATTTATAGCAAAAAATGTTTGTATATGTAAATAAACAGACATTCATTTGACAGGCTACACAACATTTCGCCACCCCGACATTTCGCCACCCAAGCCAAAATCCGACGTTTCGCCACCTAAGCACAAATAGGACGTTTCGCCACCCGACGTTTCGCCACCCCGACATTTCGCCACCCAAGCCAAATACGGACGTTTCGCCACTTAAGCCAAAAGTTAGATTTTAGCATTGAGTGGAGTAGTGATAACATATTAGAGTTTTTTGAAGGCAAATGGGTGGCTTTTCTTAGAGGTGGCAAAACTGGTGGCGAGACGTCCTATTTATGCTTAGGTGGCGAAACGTCGGATTTCTGCTTAGGTGGCGAAACGTCGGATTTTGGCTTGGGTGGCGAAACGTCGGGTGGCGAAATGTCGGGGTGGCGAAATGTCGGTACACGATTTGACAAAGAGACAGACTATCATTCATTCATTTCATTTCGCGTCCCTCATTCTCTCTTTCTCTACTACACTTCCTCAGGTTCTTTCTCTCTAACTCAATATACAGTAAACCTTTTTTGTTTGTTAATCAAAAATTAGATTTTGAGGTAGAAAATAAGAATATTTTTTAAAACATTCTTCCAAAAACTAAAAAACGTTGTATTCAATAAATCAAGAATTTTTCCGTTTTGTGCCTACACCTAAAATTTAAAAAAAAAATCTTGTTTTTTTACAGGACGAAAAACCAATTTCATGACGAATAAGCATATTCATAATTGGGTCAAAAGCATTCGTACAATGAATCGTGCAATTTCAAATGGATATGGCCATAACTTTTTTTTTAGTCAGCCAAATTCTTCAAACATGGTATCACTCGAATGCTCTACATGTTTAGAAGATATAATTAAGCAGAAGCTAAGCAATTAAGCATCTCTTAAAAAAGTTATAATTTAAAAATTGCGAAAAAAGCTGCTTTTGTGATGTTCTTTTAATTATAACTTCTTTGTGAGATGCTTAATCGCTTAGCTTCTGCTTAAGCATCGCTTCAAAACATGTAGAGCATTCGAATGATACCATATTTGAAGAAAATGGCTGTGGCAATATCCATTTGAAATAAAAAGTAAGAAAATAAAACAGCGAATGTGATGGTTGGTAATGGAGTCGCAGAAGGGGGAATTGTTGTTTGTTTACTTCTCTTATGATTTCTTCGATGATCATTCAATTTTCTTCCGATGAATATATTTTAAAAATTAACTTGCCCTAAGCTAAAATTCGACGCCATGACAGTTCGTCCGGGAGCGATTCGTCCGCCCAGCCAAAAAAAAATGTACACCCGGACGACGATTCGTACGCACAAAAAAAAATGTGATAGAATTATTATTTTTGTTTTTATTGGTTGCGTAAAATGTTAAAAAAATATATAATAATTTTATGTTGTGTCACTTTTTGCTGGGCTGACAAATCGTTGCCGGAAGGAATCGTAGTTACCCCATACAAAATTTGTATGCTTATTTACTGACAAAAATTAATTTTTCAAAAATTGTTGTACTTTTAAAAATATTCAGCCCAACTCTAATGGATCTGTCCAAATCGCTTACGAAATCTGTTGACATTTGCCAGCAGCAAAGACAAGGTAAAAACTAAATGTTTTTTATTTTATAAATTTCCAAAAATTCCATTCATTAAGAAAACAACAACAGCAACAACAAATACAAACTGAGCGGTCAACTTTGGTTTCGGAAGACCAATTTTAAGGCATTTGCGGATCGTGGATACAAATGTGTGAACAGTAGTGACACGGTGGAATACATCAACGGATTGCCATGGAAAATTGAACTCAAATGGGGCGGAGAACACTTTGGCGTCCACTTGCGATGTGAGGGCGACTCAAACGGTAGATTCTGAATTGGCAATCCTGTAGAATGAGAGTTGGGGTCCCTATTTTAACTATAAAAAACTTAATTATATAATTTGGGTTTTAAGAGTGCCCAGAACACGAATCTGACTTAATTTTTCATATAAACTATCTAATCTGTGGTTGATTACGGGTCCATGTTGTTTCGGCGCCCACGTTTCGGCGCCAACGTTTCGGCGCCAAGCCAAAATAGAAAAAATCCTATCCAACTTTTTTGAAAATAGTTTTTTGAAAAGCTTACCCCTAGTTTTTTTAAAAACTTTTCTGAAACCTAAGCTTAGCTTTTTTGATAACATAATAACCTTATTTTTTAAACCTTAGACAAGTTTTGAAAAAATGCAATTTGCGCATAGGTATTTATGAAGTACTGGTAACCAATACAGTAAGCCTGAGGGATCCTTCTAAAAAGCAGCCAATCTAAGCATAAGCTTGCGTATGCTTAGGCTTAGGCTTAGGAGGCCCCTATTTGAAAATAAAAAAAAATTTTTTGAAAGCTATTTTGTTTTTGCTTTTTTTGGCTTGGCGCCGAAACGTGGGCGACGAAACGTGTTCGGCGCCGAAACGTGGGCGCCGAAACGTGGGCGCCGAAACGTGGGCGCCGAAACGTGGGCGACGAAACGTGTTCGGCGCCGAAACGTGGGCGCCGAAACGTGGGCGACGAAACCTGTTCGGCGCCGAAACGTGGGCGCCGAAACGTGGGGGGCCAGTTGATTACTGTTGTGACTGGGATGTAGACCATTTGGCCAAATGGTCTACATCCCAGTCACAACAATTACATCTATGATTTTTCATCAAACAACACTGAAAACATGGCGCTGTACGGTGCACAAAAATTTTGACGATTTTTTTTTGTCAAATCAAACATTATTATCCAATCATCAATTAAGCAGGAACACTTTTATGTCCTGAACTGTTTCGTGGAAAAAGGTATATGTAGAATTTGATTTAAATCATAGCTTAGATGATGCCATATGATAAATTTAATTCGTGCTCAGCGACCTTGGAAACCCCTAGATATCAATTTTAAACCTAAAAAAAGGGTTAATTAGGGATCCCCATTCTACAGTATTGCCCAAAATTTTAGGGTCTAATTCGCTCCGCTTTGTATCTCAATTAAACTGAATTTTCAGACATGGCATGGTCGTGCCAAGCATTTTGCCAATTTTGTATTGTTTCTTGTACAGACGACAACAAATTTTTTATGCACAAAGGCGACTTTGGCAATTACAATGTTCACAATGCCGTTAATCCCTCTTGGGGATATGCAAATTTTGCTAAATTTGAGGTTGGTACAAATAGAAGAGGAAATGACACATTTGTAAGCTAAATTCAAAAAATTTAAGGAAGTGATGGACCCACGAAATGGCTTATACAATGAGAAAAAAGACACGGTGACATTCAAAGCGCAAGTCATCGCGGAAAAGCCGCGGGGAATGCCGTAAATTTTTGTTAATTACTAAGGACAGAATTTTTTAATAATAATTTAGAAAATTTTAGTCCTTGTTTTATCTATTTTTCAAGTTGTTAATCCATTTTGGGCTTTTTCGTCTCATATTTGGCGTTTTTCGTCCATAAAACCTCTGTCTCTACTAATTACAAAATGAAATAATTTTTTTTTATTAATTTTTAACTCATAAAATGCCATTGTTCTCGATTCATTTTTAGCGAACTTCGCACTGACGACTTTTTGTTAGTCAACGAGACAATGGTTTATGTGAACAAATATGTGAGAGACAGAAGCGGAAAATTACAATAAAATTGAAAATTTAAGCATTTGGCGGCGCATTCGGATTTTTTCAAAACTTTGTTTTTCGGAAAAAATGCCAAAGAAATGCCAAAAATTGTGATTGATGAAGATGGGAATGCTGTAGCCAATTTTGAACTATTGATTTCTTTGGTGAATTCACCGAATGCCGAATTGGACGGTAATTATTAAACAATTTAAAATTATTCCAATTAATTTTAATTTAATTTGTTATCTATAATTAGATGAATGTGTAGAAAATATTCTTCTATTGGCCAATCGATTTCTGTTGAATTCCGTGGAAAATCATTGCGTCAAATTTCTGATGGATGAGAGCAAAAAGTCGGCCATTTGCAAATTCCGATTGGCACACCAATGCGGCATCATTGGCATGAAGGTGAGAATTGCCAAAATAAAAGAAAGAAAGGACAATTGGTTCTTGTATTTTATGAGTCCAATCGACTTTTATGAATCCAATCAGAGTTTATGAGGTCCAATCATCTCGCCATTCTGGTTTTATGGATAATAACCTTTTTCTTAATTACTATAACCATTCCCCATATTCTTGGTATCATAACGAAAGCTTTAAGCCAATGGAAACTAAAAAGCCACTTCCGAATATTCGCTTTAAGCCTTCGAATGATACCAAGACGTGGATTAGCTAACAAGAAGAAAGTAATTGTCCACGAAACCAAGGTGGGGCAGTTGATTGGACTTGTAAAATGCAGTCGAACAAGACAAGGAAAATTTTTGTTATTTTAGAACAAAATCTTACAAAGTATGACAAGGGAAGACTTTGATTTTGTCGGATGTTACCATTACGAAGTTTTGTCTGAACATGACAAATTAGACGAGGAAGCAGCAAAAGAATTGAAGAAGCGCCACGAAGAACTTTTTGAGCGAGTTGTTGAAATTGTTGAAGATGAATGAGCGGCATCTTTTTATGTCAATCTTTTTCATATTTTGAAAATCCTTCACATTTTGTTCTTTTTCATTTCACTATTATTATGTGAAAAAATTGGAGTACAATTATTGTTCGTTAGCATCCATAAATTTATTTTATATGTTCCTTGGAAAAAAAGAACCGAAACGAAAATCAGGGGTCGAAACCCGGCCTAATTGAAAAGCGGGGGACTGGTTTATCGTTTTTAGTATGATGCTCGAGTATTCTACCATTTGTTTTATTTATAAGATTTTGTCTTTTTTTGGAGGTCCAAATGCTACAGATTTAAAATTGCCTTATTTGTAAGATTCTGTCTTATTTCAGCTCTTGTTTAATGTTCGTCTTATTTCTTACTCTGAAGTAAACGGGGAACTGGTTTATTGTTTCTAAAGATGGCACTTTCAAGGACGGAATTGGAGAAATTAAATTTTGTGGAAATTAAATGTGTAGCATAATATTTTATTTTATTGTATTTGTTCTGTCAACGATAATTTTTTTAGTTTAATACCATAACAAAAAAGTGTGTTTTTAATGGTTAGCCGACATTTGCGCCCATGCGGACACCATCAATTCGGCGCCAGACTCGTTTAGAGCTTTGTAACTTTTTTTCTTTGTTGACCACATTTCTCAGATTCGGTATAATTCGAAAGCTTTAAGTGTTTAGAAGGTAGTAATAAGGTATTGCTAAGCGATTGACCAACTATTAAAAAAGTTACAACTTGAAGAACGCAAAAAAGTCAGAAATTTTGTAAATTTTTGTATATTTTGGTTCATAACTTTCTTATAGGTGGATAAATTTTTTTGATTTTTAGAGCACTAATAGAGTCTATAAGCAGCCTTCGAAAGACACAAGTTTAAAAAATTTGGTTGTCTAGGAAAAAAGTTATGGCGCCAGAAAGTTGGCTGGCGCCGAATCGTGAGCACCGAGTTGTAGTGTACCCCGCCCATGACATTTGCGCTCCGACATTTTCGCTCCCCATATTTTAATTAGAGATCGGGAACCTGGATCAACCAATTAATTGATGAATTTATTGCTCCAATTAAATGATTTTTGTGATCAATTAATTGCTTTGTCCGATCTCTAATTTTAATTAAAAAAAGAACGACTTTTTATTTTAAAATCATTTTATTTTTATTTACTTTGGCAAATAGTGGAAGGTGTCCAGCTTTGCGATTAGCCTCGCCGGGAAATATATTTTTTTAATTTGGACGATCTTTGTTAACAGCTGTTCCTTGAAATTGGCATTTTATTGAGGGTTTTTTATTGAAATTTTAATAGTCTTTTTTATAACTGAATCAGTTTTTTGATATTTTGCATGCTTATGAATTTGCCAGAGGTACCCAATAATGTTTCGTTTTATTGCTTCTAAGAAAAACAAATATATCTCATACTTATGGATAGCATTTTAAGAAAAGTGCCTTTCTCTGCTGACTTAGGATGAGCTAATATGCCCGAAAAAATGCAATTTAATGGGTCCGCGTCGATTTGGCGCATTCAGTTTGGCGCGGACGATTTCGTGCCCATTTTGGCCGTTTTGATCCGGCCGCTTTAATGCCAACCGTTTTAACGCGGCCAGTTTGGCGCGCCTAGGTTGAAGCGTGTTATCAAGTTAAACCAGGGGTGCTATATGTTTTGATTATCAAATTTGTTTTGATTTGGAAGGGTCCAAATCTGGCAAAACAAAAATGTTCTGATTTCAGCTCATTGTTCTTATTTTGTTCTCATTTCTTATTTTGGAATAAAAAATAAGACAATATTACTATTTTTTACAATTTTAAAGCGTTTTCTTTGATATTTAAAAAAAAAACAACTTCCCGGTGCCGCCTGTCGGCACCGCCGGACACTCAATCATTTTGAACCTCTCAAAAAAGGACTTAAAATTGACTATGTTTGAGCAAAATCTGCTGTTAACAAATTCAATTAAATTTTTCAAAAATTCCCCCGGTGGCGTGCGACTATCGTCCCTACCTTTTTGAAAATTAGAAATTTAATGCCTCTTTTAAAATCCCGACAACCAAAAAACTTGTCCCGAAATGTACGGTTTGTTTATTTCCAGTCCAAAATTGTTAAAAGATGATGGCTAATGAAAAAATATTTGGTACTCATTTATTATAATAATTGATGTACAATTGCTCTTACATATTTTATAAAAAATGTTCTGATTTTTGACCAAAATTTGATTTTGGACCACTGATTTTGAAATTTTTATCTGGCAGCCCTGATTTAAACCAGGGGTACCCTTGAAAATTTCCCGAAATAAGAACATCGCTGGTCAAAAATAAGATTTTAGGGTCAAAAATAAGGACATTTTTTAAAACACGCTTTCAAAACTTTAAATCACATTTTTATTCAATAAAATCAAGCATTAGCAACATATTTCTCGCCGCCAATTATTTTTCTGAGCAATTCCGGCTTGGAAATGAGAAATTTAAACATTTCCGAACAATTTTGATCAAAATTCACTTTTACTTGCACCAGGCAATAAGGAATAAGGAAGGGTCGGCGGTGCCGATAGGCGCCGCCGTGAGAAATTTTGAAAATTGACTATTATTTTGATAACAAATCTTGACAAAAAAATCACCAATTTTTGAGGATTTTTATGATAAATTTTGAAAAAACCTACGCAAATTGGGGTCCGTGGTGCCGATAGGCGCCACCGGGGGAAATTTTGAAAATTTGTATACAATTTGTTAAGAGATTTTCCCTAAAACAGTCAAATTTACGCTCATAATCAGCGTGAAATTGCACTTTAGTGGAGCCATTAAACGTAAATAATCTAAGCTAAAAGCAATTTGGATACAGAAAATTATGATGGAAGTGTACCGCCGAGAGAAAAATTTGAATATTTAACTGAATTTTGTAAGATTTTGCATATTAATTCGCTTCAAAAAAACATTTCTTTCAAAAATTATCATTTCAAAGCGGAATTTCTCTTTTAATCCAAAAAATAAGACTAAAATAAGGACAAAGAGCTTAAATAAGGACAAATCTTACAAATAAGGACATTTAAAATTTGTAAGATTTGGACCCTCAAAATAAGGACAAATCTTACAAATAAGGACAAAGGGTGTAGCCCTGATTTAAACCCAGTTAAAATATTTTATTTGATATATTTCGATGTGAAAATGCACGAGAATATGAAAGAAATAATTCTAATAAAAATAATTTTTAATAATAATTCTAATAATAAATTTTTTCTGACGAAAATTTTACTGACCAATTCGATTAGCGTCGAAAAAAATGTGAAAAGAAAACGGAAATGAAAATTATAGAAATTGCCAGCCAGATTTTAAAATTCACAGAAACAATGAATCCCAAAATAACTTAAAATTTTAAATATACAATTAATATGTAATTGCTAATTAAAACTCAATTTTATATATTTTGGAAAATATTTTTGAATAATGATTATGCCAAAAATTGCCATTTGCCGAACAATAATTTTTAGTGACAGCTCAAATTTTCCTTCATATACATAAGAAATTAAAAAGTAAATTTGAATATCCCTTTATTATTATTTTTCTATTAATTACCGTCCAATTTGGCATTTGGTGAATTCACCAAAGAAATCAATCGTTCAAAATTGGCTATGCTTAAATTTTCCATTTTATTGTAATTTTCCGATTCTTAATGTGGATAATGGCATTTTTTGAGTTAAAAAATAATAAAAAATTGTTTCATTTTGTTTCCGTACTGAAACGGGCCGTCATTCGAAATCCCCAACTTTGATCAATAAGGCATTTTTGGATGGTAAATAGTGCATATTATAGGATGATTATTTTATTAAAATGGGATTTTATTGTTCAATGATCAGTTAATTTGATGGCATTTTTATGTTTAACAAATGCCATATTAGTGGCTTTTCAATCATGAATAATCAATGGAATTATGGAAATAATTTTTTTCGTTTCTGTGGTGAAAAAATGTATTTACCCTTAACAATTGCTTTTTTCATTCCCCAATTCTTCTTCATTTTCTTTTTTTCATAGCTTTATTTTGTTACTAAACATAAAATCGCTTACATTAGAATTATATAGGAAATTTATCGGGGCCGAACCCGCAACCCAAAGTTGGCATAACTTTTTTTTGTTTGAATTTTGGTCCAGTGAGTGATTTGTGTCCTGCTACCACCCCTCCTAACTCCTAATTTATTGCAAAAAAAATGAATTTTACAGAAAATGTTGTTTATTATTATTTTGCTATTTTGCCCCACCATTTGCCTGTTTCGACCAGGAAGTGCCATGGGTGAGTTGTTTGTTATGTCATTAAATACAATTAGAAATATTCTTTAAAGAATCTAATGATTAGATGTAGGGTCGCAACCCCAACGTCGGGGTTGGAAAAGTCGGGGTCGGGGTCGGGGTTTTTCATATTTTTTTTTCGCCTTGAGACTGAGTGAAAAAATTTCAGGTCAATTATATTACAATACAAAAATGTCATTTAAATATTTTCAGCATATCTGTTACTAACGACATTTTTTTTTTAATGTTCGGTTTTGAAATAAGACATAAAATTTTGAATTTCGAAAAAGTGACGGTCGGCGGTGCCGATAGGCGCCGCAAGAAAAATTTTTGAAAATTTGAGTGTTTTTAGCGAACAATTTTGCACAAAAAGAATAATGTTGAGGTTTTTTAAGATACTTTTTGAGAAATTCTTAATGAATGGTGGAGGGACGGTGGTGCCGATAGGCACCACCGGAAAAATTTTCATCTTATTTTTGGCAAAAATTTTCAACTTATTGATAATTTTTTGGTCCGTCTTAGGGGTGCATTTTTCGTTTTTTTTTTTTGTATTATATATAGTTAAGGGCAGGCAAAAATCAAAATTTTCGCCCAAAAATACTCAAAATATGACTTTAATGTTCAATGATATATTTTGTTCATTATTTTTCATTAAAAGTGCCATTCTTAGGGGTGTATAAAAACCCCGACCCCGACTCGGTTTGAAGGTCGGGGTCGGAGTTTGTCGGGGTTGGAAGCGTCGGGGTCGGGGTCGGGGAAAACCCCGAAAACCGGCCTAAAATGTCGGGGTCGGGGCGGGGTCGAGGTTGCTACCCTAATTAGATGCATTACAGCAGAACTCCCATTAAAAATTTAACGAATTTAACACATTCCCGGCTTAAAAATAAAACTTTGGGTCAGAATAAGATCATTTTTTAACGTGATCCCAAAGCTTTGAAAGCATTTTTGTTCAATAAAATCAACTATTTGTAAGCATATTTGTTAACTATTAAGTTTTTTTTATAGAGACATTAATAATCAGGGGTGGGGCGCAACAGCCATTGGAAAGTTTTCAAACCCAAGACAAAATAGGAAAAATCAGAAACACGGAAAATTCCCAATAAAAAAAACTAAAAGACTAGACTTTTCAATAAAAATTTCTAAAAATAGTAAAAATGAAAATATAATATTTGATTATTAATTTAAACTTATTTATATTTTCTGTGGCTTGAGGCAGAAAATTTTTCTTGGCCCCAATTAGGGAGATAAAAAGACTTGACAAATTCTAAACTCTTTAAGAAAACAACAAGTACAAAAGTGACGGTCAAATTGAGTTAAGAATGCCCAATTTCAAGGATTTTTCAAAAGGAAATGGACGAGATCATCTACAAAGTGAAAGAGTATTCTTCAACGGGATGCCATTGTACATTCATATTTCATATAATGGTGCAAATCTTTTTTTCCATGTGTGTTGCAATGGCGATAAAAATGGTAATTAATATATTATTTGAAATAGATATACCTTCAAAGTATGTAAAAAAAAGTTTTTGGTTCATGCTTCATGGAAGATAAAAAATGAAAAAAAAAGCGGCAATAAATCATTTATTAATAAAAGTTTGGCATTCTGTTGCTGCTTTTAAATTACTTTTTTTCTATAACGTTTATCTTATTTTGGCCCACTGTCTCTTCATTTTTATTTCGAGAAAGACATGTTTACTTCGGATACTAAGAACATTTGTTCGATACTACAGATCCAATTTAAACTTTCACCATCGATAGAAAATAAAATTCTGCATTTATTCTCTGTTTTATATTATTTCTTAAATGTTGTTTCAAAAAGTTTGAGAGTTAAAATTTTTAAAGAGTCATAACGTTTTCCGTATGAGTCAGTTTGCTTAATATTTCTTAGAAAAAGGTTTTTGTTGATAAGAGTTTTCGAATGAAACCAAAATTAAGTGATTTGGTTCACAAAGAAACTCAAAAATTATTATTGAAAATTGGGCTTTTTCGTTTTTTTTGTTCAAATTCTCATCTTTTATCGGTTAAAAAATTTATTTCAATTTCCTCCCATTTTTTGTACAACGATTTATTGCCGCTTTTTTCATTCTTTTGATTTTTTGGTATAAGGATGAGCATATTTAGGGTTCGAATGGCACTAAGAACAATTAGCTTAGTTCATTCTACAATTTTTTCTGGGTCCCGCGCCGCAAATGTCGCATCACCCTATTAGATGATATAGGTTTATTGTTAGCAACCATTTAAAACAGATGTTAATCAAGGCAGTGCTGATTTTAGACTGACAAAAAAAAAAGTACAGTGGGGCAAACCGAAAAAAAATATTAATGTTTTAATAAACTAATTAATTTAATTATACAAACCAAAGCTTAAACATATCATATTGATAAAAATATTTGTTTTTTTTTAATTTATAACCTTTTTATAAATTGTAAAAAATACAGCCATATAAACTAATAAATAGGGTAGGACACGACCGGTTTAAAACCGGTCCCCCCGGTTTTCGGTTAGGCCGGTTTTGCTACCCCCGGTTTTCGGTTTCGGTTTTTGGCCCAGACCCGGTTTTCAAATTAGCTTTAAAAATTTTCGAAGAAAGTACATTATAAATTGAAAAATTTGAATTTTTTGGCAAGAATGTGGCGAAATTGGTGCAGCGAAATTTGCGCCCCGGGACAAAGCATAAGTCTCAGAACCAACTAAACTTAGATTTTTTAGTATCTTTCAATAGTTCTCGATGTACTCTATTGGTATACCAAAAATAAAAAAAATTGGTTTTATTTTGAAAAAGTTATGATAAAAAGATTACAAAAATCTCGATTTTACAGATTTCCGGGTTTTCAGGTCATAATTTTTTTGTAACTTTACTAATTTTTTTTATTTTTGGTATACTAAATGAACCCCAACATTAAGGGCATTCGAATGATACTAAAAATCTTAAGTTTAGTTGGTTCTGAGATTTGCTCTTGGCATTGGGACGAAAATGTCCGTTAACCGCGAAATTTTTTAAAATTATAAGGAACACTCAAACAAATGTTTCGCCAAATTTTTTAGAATTAAATAAATTTTAAAAAATAAAATTTTTGTCTTTGCTTTAAGTTTTTCGTCCATATTTTGCCCCATATTTGTCCATATTTTTGGCATTTTTCCATATTTATGTCCATATTTTGCCGGTTTTTGGCCCAAAAAGGCCGGTTTTCGGTTTCGGTTCGGTTAACCGACAGTGTGCTACCCTACTAATAAATATTGTACCTTATTATTTCTTTGTTTAGTTTTATCTGTTATTTATGTATACTGACTGACTTTATTTTGGAATGAAATCATAGCTTGCTATTATGAAATCTTACATGTAGAAAAATTCTTATTGCTTAGATTAAATGAAATGTATAATTATTTTCGGGTCGGAATTGAATTTTGAGTCGTATAATCAAATTTAATTATTTTTTTATCAAACAACTGATACAACATGCCTTTTTTAAAAGTTTATTATTTTTACATTTTTCGGTTCGCCCCACTGATTTTTGTCGGTTTGACATAGATTATTCGAAGCCAAATACGACTTTATTTAGAGGCTATTCGAATTTATGACATTTTGTATTATTGACTTCAGACTGTTAGTCGTCAATAACTAACTCACAAAGGTCTATTCTTCATTCCCTTCAGACTACGCTTGGCATTATCAAGTCACCTACAAATTCATCGTTGTTACCACCAAAAAGGGCAATAATGGGTATTTGGAGAAACAAGCGAGTCGCGACTTCCATGGTGAGCATAATGCGATGAGACAATGTTGGAGAAACACTTTTGCCATATCCGAGGTGCATAAATAAGGGCAATATTTGGCATACTTTTCATTGGTATTATATTTAACATTTAAAAGGTGATGGACCCACAAAATGGCGCATACGACGAGAAGGAAGACGCAGTGACATTCCGAGTGGAAGTCAGAGGGAATAATCCCACCAGAACATGGTAAGACAAGTCTAAACGAATACAGAAAATGAATAATCAGTGCCTTTTCAGCGAAATTCGTCCAACCGACCCTTTGTTGTCGGTCAATGGCCAAGAAGTGTATGTGAACAAATATGTAAGGGCATTAGAACGATTTGGTATTTATTTTATATAAATTTTTTTTTTTAGTTTTTGGCCGCCCAATCGAAATATTTTAAAGATTTGTTTTTTGGAGTGAATGCGGAACAAACGCCAAACATTGAGCGAAACGATATTTCTGTGGAAAATTTTGAACGATTAATTTCGGTGATAAATTCACCGGATGCCATTGTGGAGGGTAATTACACGACAATTAAAATTGAATATTTAAAACGAATAATAGTAATTTATAAATTGAAATGAAATAATTCTAAATTACAGTTAAATTAATAATAATAATAATAGGTTTAATATAATTATTATTTCCAAACTAATAAATTTTATTAATTGTAGTAATAATAATAAGCAGGGATATCAAAAATATGCGCATAATATATGCAAAAAAAAATTCTTAATATGCACAAAAACCTAAAACATGCACTAAAAATATTGAAAATTAGGGGTGCAAAAAAAAATTATTCCCATAATTAAGGAGCGGATTTATATCGATAAAAAAAATACCCAAATATGGATAAAAATGGACAAAAATTGAAAAATATGGACATAAATATTTCCAAATTGAGCATAAAACTTATTAAATTTTTTTCAGATTTATTCAAATTTCTAAAAGATCATGGTAAATTGACTATTTTAAGCAAGGGCTAATTTTTTTTTAATTTATATCAGAATTTAAAAATTTTTCAAGTAAATTTTGGAAGATAATTTTTGATTTTCAAAATTTTGCAAGAAATTTAAATTTTCATTTGTATGGGGAATTTTTTTGAAAATTTTCGAAAGTTGATTCTTAGGGGCGTATTTTCGGGTTTTTATTGCATTTTTTCATGAATTTTCAAAAATGCCGATATTGGCAAAAATATGGAAATATGGACAAAACCCAAAATATGGAAATGTATGGAAAAAATGGAAATACAATTGCATCCTAGAAGCTTCAAACCAAGCTAGAATTGCTTTATATTGTATTATTAGCCCAAAATAAGCTCGCAAAAGAAATATGGGAATCCATACAAATCCGCTCCTTACCCATAATTTAACGCCAGTAAATTTTGCTTTTTTAAGCTATTTTTCACTCAAAATCACATAGAAAAGATATAAAAGTAAGAAAATATTTTGTTGAGAATTAAAATTTAAATTTTAAGTGGTAAATTATTTGAGAAATCTCCATTCTTAGGGGTATACTTTTTGAAAAAAAGCCTAAAAAGGCACTAAAACTCAAAATATTTATCAAAAAAAATGGCGAAATATGCACGAAATATGCATAAAAACCAAAAATATGCACCAAAAGCCCAAAATATGCAAATAAAAGTTCCCGCTTTTATAAGCAAATAACAAATGAAGGCGTTTTTCCTATTAATTAAACTAGGGTTCAATACCCGCATGCGGGTAGTGCTCTATGCGGGTAACGGGTTTTTGAATTTAGGGCGGACGGGTAAACCCGTACCCGCATGCGAGTTTCGAGGATGTGCGTGCGGGTACCCGGGTACCCGCCTTTTATAACGCTTGGCTCTTGAATTCAAAAAAAAAAATTCAAAATTTGTTCTTTTAAATCACTGCACTTTTTTTTAAAAAGCGGTCAAAATGAAATAATTTAATAAGATTTTTTATTATTCTCAAAAAATTCGTTTTCATCGTCATAAATTGACGGTCCCATCGCAATTTTGTCCATGTTTGCCTTCATAATCAAAATATCTCGCGCCATCTGTGCCGAAAGTCTATTCAAATGATTATTTTTGCAATATTCTTTTTTGGCCCCAAAATCTTTTTTTTGGACTGAATGTTCTTTTTTAAAATGTTAAAATTGTTTTCATATAGAAAAATTTTTTTAAAATATTTTCCGGCAGCAGTTATTGATACTTCTAGATACTTTTATGCTTAAATTTTCCCAAAAATTTATCTTTAAATTTTTTTAAAAAGGAGGGAGGAGGGGCCGGCGGTGCCGATAGGCGCCGCTGGGAAAATTTTTGAAAATTCGGTGTGATTTATTAACAGATTTTTAAGCAAAAATGGTTAAGTTTGGAGAATTTTTGAGACAAAAATACAGAGAAGCATTGTTAAAAAAGGGCAAAAAGTTAATTTTCGTTTTTTGGTTTGGATGGTGAAATTAATAAAATAAATTCTTTTAATGTAAAAAAAGTAATAAGGATTCTGTGATGAAGGGGACTCGAACCCAAGCAAACGCAAGGAAGGTAACAGTCATAACCATTCCACCAAAATACCAACTGACTGGCTATCTAAAATAAGCAATTTATGATGAATTTTTTCTCCAAAATTTTTTTTCTCTCGAATTCCTCTACCATTTTTTCCTCAGAAATACAATACCCGTTTTTGCGGGTACCGCAGTGTTTACCCGGTACGGGTTTCAATTTTCAAATCGATTACGGGTACGTACCGCATGCGGGTTTTTTCCTTAAAATATGCGGGTAAACCCGTACCGGTACGGGTATTGAACCCTAAATTAAACCATGTACATATGAAAATAAAAAACATTTATAAAATATTGATTATTTTTTAGATCATCGTGTCAATGAGGTTCTTCTGTTGGCCAAAGATTTTGGATTAACTTCCGTCGCGATAAACAAACGCCGTGGTCAAATTATGTTCAAAATAGCCAACTTCAAGAAATTATCAGAAGAAAAAAAAGATGAAGTATTTATTGACAAAGTGACCATTGGCGGAATGCCTCCATGGCACATTAAGGCATACAAAAAAGGAGACAAATTGAAAGTCACTTTTGGCATACAACCCAATGAAAATGGTCAAGGTAAATTCACTTTCTCATAGACCATCCCCGGAGGGTAATTGGTTGGTCAATTAACCGAAACGAAATTAGGTGGAATGAGAATGAATTTAGATTATCTCATTTTATAAAACCAACTTGATTTTCAGTGCCTACCACTTCGTGTTGCCAAATGGCATTTAAATTGTCGGCAGTTTCACTCAAAACTCAAAAGGATGAATTTCCGAGAGGGGATTTATTTAGTTTTTTTCCTGTTGATGATAAATATCGTGGTTGGGAACCTGATAAATTCGAGGTGATTCCAAAATAATTAAAGCGTTTTCTTTTGTACTTAATTTCCAAATTTAAGCATTTGATGGACCCACGAAATGGCGTTTATGACAAAAAGGGGGACACATTGACACTCAGAGCGCAAGTGGTCATAAAAGGGGATTGGACTAAACAAATTCCTTTAATTCCATTAATCTAATAAAAAAAACTTTTAATCGCGAATTCTTTTTTAGCGATTTTCCTGCTAATGATGATTTGTGGGTCAATGGCCAATTAGTAAAAGTCAATAAATATGTAAGAAACATAGTTTACATGCTTTATCTTTGTTAATTAGGATGTTTTTTTTAGCTGTTGGCTGCTTATTCGCCTTTTTTTGAACATTTGTTTTTTGGAGTGTCATTTGAAGTGAATCCGAAAAAAACGCTTGAAATTGATGAAAAGGAAAATTCCGTTGAAGACATTGAACAATTAATGTCCTTTGTGCATTCGCCGAGTGCCGAATTGGACGGTAATTAATAGGGCGAATTGGAGAAAGAAGCTTGGTAAATATGGACCATATGGCCCACAGCAGGGATGTTGCAAGTTCCGCTTTTCGCCTTTTCGCTTTTTTTGGGCATTTCGGTTTCGCCTTTTGCTTTTTGGCGCGAAAAGCGAAATTAAAAAACACACCCCTAAAGATTGAGTTTTGGAAGATAGAAATCTCAGAGAAAAGAAAAAAATTTAAAAATAATATTTTTCGTTTGACTAAAAAGATAAGTTGGTGTGGTGGTTGAGCCACTGAAAAAAAATTGCCCTTAGCTTACTAAAATAAGTAAAATTTTCCCTGTGGCGCCTATCGGCACCACCAGCCCCCATAGTTTTCTCAAAAATTTATCAAAGAAACCCTCAAAATTTTTTCTTTTTTGTGCAAGATTTGTTACCAAAAAACACTCAAATAGATTTTCCCAAAATTTATCTCAAAAATTCTCTAAAATATTTTTCTAATCACAAAATTCAGGCCTTTTTTAGTTCAAAATCTGTTACCAAAATACACCCAATTTTTCAAAATTTTCACCGGTGGCGCCTGTCGGCACCACTTGCTCCCTTTTACTGTTTTTTTCCTTTTTGAATAAAATTTAACCCCAAAATATTTTTTTTGACTGAGTGTTTAATTTTCAGATTGGAGCCCTGCTTTATAGATTTTTTTTACCACTGAATTGAAGTTTTATTGGCGCAAATTTTTAAAATTTTTGTTTCCCAAAAAAAAATTTCGCCTTTTCGCATTTTATTTCGATTTCGCTTTTTATTTTTCCTTTTGCAACATCCCTGGCCCACAGCAAAAAAACAGTTTTCTAAGGTGGTGAAAACGATATATGTAAAAGTGAAAAAGCACTTCACTACAAGTTTTATTATTGCCCATTTTTCGAGTTTTTAATTGGGTCAAAACCCGTTTTAAACGCTTTGCGTTCTATTGTTTTCAGCACCTAAGAAACCCTATAAAAATGGTTTGGTGTGTTTTTGGCTCTACGCCATATGATCAATATTTTCCAGAGGCTTAAATAACTTTAGGGCTAATTTTTTTTTCTGGGTCCATATAAATCCATATATTGGTGTTTTCCGGGAAATATAATCAGTTTTTGGTTCATTGAAAATTTAGCCCTACTTATGGCATTTTTTAGTCCCTTTTTTCAATAAAACAAATATGCACTCGCCCCATTAATTATTAGTAATATTCAATTAAATACTATTAAATATTCTTCAGATGATTGTGTGGAGAATGTTTTTCTGTTGGCCAATGCATTTGGGTTGGATTCCATTGAAAATCGTTGCGTAAATTTTCTGATGAACAAAAGCAAAAAGCCAATTCTTTTCAAATTCCGTTTGGCCCATCAGTGCGGCATCATTTGCATGAAAGTAAAAAATAAAAAAATAATTTAATTAAAATAAATTTAAAATTCATAAAGAAGAAAATTCTGAGTGACATGGCAAAGGAAGGGTTTATGTTTGTTGGGAAGGACATTCACGACAATCTGTTGGAATATGACAAAATGGACTCAGAAATGGCTACAGAGCTGATCCAACATCTTAAGGAACACCATGGCTCAAACCTTTCTCCGTGATTTTTTCAACAGTTTTTTTTGCTGTATTTACATATTTATTATTGTTCTCAGATTTAGGAGAACATGGATTAAAGCTGATTTTTATGACTCGGACCACTTTTAGAATTGCGTGCTGACGCGTTAGTTATATGCGCCATTTTTACAGAATTTTCGGCTACGCCTTGTCATATCTTTACCCAAAAGCAATTAATTAATCAACTTTGTATCAAACGATAGCTATTGTTTGGCTCTATTTACTTGGAAAATTTCAAAAAATTCATTGAATTTTAAAGAAGTTATGGTCAAAAAAAATTCACATAACTTCTTTAAAATTCAATGAAATTTTTGGAAATTTACCAAGTAAATAGAGCCAAGCAATAGCTATAGAATGATACCAAGATTGTTCGATTTAATTGTTTTTGAGCAAAGTTATCTGGGAGCCCTGATTTAAACCAAGTTAAAACATTTTATTTCATATTTTCTGTGTGAAAATGTAAGAGATATGAAAAGTAATACTTTCTAATAATAAGAAAAATATGTGCAAAAAGAAAATGAAAATTGATAGATTTTAAAATTCACCGAACTTTCTTTTATTATTAGAGACCGACTAAAAAGGCACCAAAAATCCCGAAAAAGGCACTATAATAGGCACCAAAAAAAATTGAAAAAAGGCATTTAAGGCACGAAAATCCCGAAAAAGGCAAAAAAAGGCATTATAAAAGTCATCGTAGAAGCTTCAAAGCAAGTGGAAAATGTGTTATTTATGCTTAATATATCGAAACTAGTGCGCAAAAAAAAAAGGCATATGCCTCAAAAGTCGAGCTCTATTTATTATATTTGATTAGGGAGGTTGTAAGCATTTGCATTTTTTTCTGCGCATATTCTATGAAGAAAGGGGCTCAAAAAAAGCATTTTCGTTAAAAAATTTTGATTTAGTGACGGTTTTTGGTATTTTCGGGTTTGGAGAATAAACATGGTTTCGGGGTCAGGAGAGAGCCGGCCGGACCACCCACCCCGAACCCGGATATCGCGCCTCAAATCGTCGTCCGCAATTGTCGTCCGCAAGTGCCGATCCGCAATTGTCGTACCGCCATCAGGTTAATAGGATAGCCCGCCCACTAAATTCTCTACCGAATGCTTTTGGGATGATGCAGCTAGGACTTCTCTCTCCAAAGTTACACTGGGTTGAATTTTGAAGATTACAAAAAATCACTGTTTTCTACAGTAATTCTTAAGAAAATATGCATTTTAGAGAAGTTGCAAATCCAACTACGGTAGTGCTTAAGACTGCATCAGTCGCCGAAATTTTTTTGATCAAATTGAATGTGCCATGGGATTACCAATGAAAAGTCATAACTAGGGCTGGGACTTTTAGTGATTTAACTATTTTTTCTGCAGCTTTGTATCGTTGAGAAACGCACGAAAAACACATTTTTAGCGCGAAAATTCTTAGTTTGAACGTCACTATTTGTCACTAGAAATCACTATTTTGGCGTTTTTGTCACTAAAATAGTTAACTCACTATTTTGGGGTTTCGTCACTATTTTACTCACTATTTTAGGCTTTTTGGAGAATTTCTTAAGGAAAATACAATAAAAAAGAAAGACACACCCCCTAAGGATCGGTCTAAAAAATTCCAAAATTTACACTCCTAAGAATAGACTTTTCAAAGGCAAAAATTTTGGCCAAATTTTATCAAGAATAAAATTTCTTAAAAACCCAAATTTTGAAGATATGCATCGAATTTTGCCCGAGAATTTGGAAATCTACCTCATTTGTAATTGCAACCAACAATTGGAATAAAAAAATTTTTTTTTGATATAGTGGCATAAAATTTTTTTCACTATGTCGTCACTATTTTGGACTTTTTGTCACTATTTTGGCATTTTTTCACAACTATTTAGTTAACTATTTTTAGATTTTTCATCACTAAAAGTCCCTGCCCTAATCATAACAATATTAACGTAATTAGTTTTTTCATGTAGTGAATCTCGAAATTAAAAACCATTTTAAAATTTTAAACAGGCATTTTTGTGAGCTGCAAACATACAAATTCAAGAGGGTTTTAAAACGTTAATTCCAAAATTTTAGATTTTTAAAAACGAAAATTTTTTTACTTTTTATGGGCAATGCCAATTTTAAGGACCTCTTTGGAAATAAGGACAATATCAATTTTTTAAGCGGCGAGGCTCCATTTCTAAGAACGTCCTTTGATTCTAAGGACAGATCCCATCTCTGTCACAAAATAATCCAACAAATCGTTGCACCTTTATTAGTTTTAAACGATAATTTCAATAAATAATTTATATATATATATATGTTAGAGCCCGGAACAGGACCAGATCCCGACCGGATTTTCCCGGGATCCTGATCCGGATCCGGGTGTTTTTAGAAAAATTGACCCGGACCCGGAGTCCGGAAAAAACAGGATTTTTAATCCCGGAATCTTGTCCGGTCGAATTCCCGAATCCTGATCCGGATCAGGATCCGAAGAAATTTGACCACGGTCAACCGGATTTTGTTTTTTTCATAATTTTGAATAATTTTTACATTTTTTCTACAAAATCTGTTACCAAAATACAAATAAATTTTCAAAAATTTCCCCGGTGGTGCCTATCGGCACCACCGTCCCCCTGTGAACTTTAAAAAGCAAGACGAAAAATGCTTTAGATGCCGGAAATATTCAGAAAAATTGCTGGGGTAAAAATTGAGACTTTTTTCTTTAAATAATTTCGAATAAAAATGTTATTTGGAATCCTTTTTAAAAAGTCTCATTTTTGGGGATAGGACGAAATCTCACCGCCGGAATCGCGCCGAGACAAAATATCGCCGCAAAATATTTTCACAAAAGAACCCAAGCAGGAAAATTTCAAAGTTTTTTAAGGGATTTTCCGAAAATAAGTGAAAAATCCTTGCTTTTTTAAAAAAAACTTAACCACTCCCTTAGTTTTTCTGAAAACCTAACTCCTTGTTTTCTGAAAACATACCTAAATTTTTTGTTGAAAACCGTACCACCTAGTTTTTTGGAAAAAGAAATAGAAAATTCTAAGTTTTCAAAAAACTAGGAGGTTAGGTTTTTCATAAATAATTTCTAAAATTTCAGCGGCGAGATTTTGTCTCGGCGAGATTTCGGGCGGCGAGATTTTGGGGTGCACCCTCATTTTTTAACCCAATTTTTAACCAGCGATATTTTTATTTCGGAAATTTTCAATATATGTACCCCTTGTTAAAATTGTCTCTTTCAAACCGAATACTTAAAATTTTCATTCTTTAACTATTGCGCAGTTTAATTGAAGGCTTAGAAAGTTTTTTTGAAAATTTTTGTTTTATTTTTCATCGTTTTTCGTTTCTTTTGAAAAATCCGGAATCCGGGTCGGGATCCGGGTCCAAAATTTTAATACCGGATCAGGAGTCCGGAAAAAACAGGATTTTTGATCCCGAAATCTTGTCCGGTCGAATTCCCGAATCCGGGTCCGGATCAGGATCCGGAATTTTCGAAAATTCCGGGCTCTAATATATGTATATATCAATTATTTGGCGCATTTAGGAAATGCGCATAGTAGTTGGGGTAACTACAGCGCATGGGTGGCATTTTTTAGAAAATGCGTCAGCACGCAATGGTTTATTTCGACAGCTATTTTTTTGTCTGCATACGATTTCAACTGTAGAGAATTTCGACAGTAATCCGAGTTTTTAAAAACAAACAAAAGTAAAAATGTCTACATTTTTGTCCAAATCGTTCAATGCCGAAGTTATCAACTTTCGAAATTGTATTATGCAAATGGAAAAAAATAGTTTACTGTCGGAAACAGTCATTGTCAGGATTTCTGGCATGAACAAGATTTACGGTCTGAGACTATAAGCAATTAAAAAATTCCGAGTTAGAAAATAAACCTTATGAAATTCCCGCTGCCCGTCGTTTCGTCACAGCGTCGTTTCGTCACAGCGTCGTTTCGTCACCAAAGCCAAAAATAGTCGTTTTGTCACCAATTTTAAATCCCTTTTAATCATTAAAATTATTTTTATGCTAGTCTTCTTTTTACATATTAGTTCTAATGCAAATCTAATAATTAAACTTTTGTAGATCAATGAGTCGTAAGAAAATTGAAATTTTTCAAAGCCAGAAACGCAGATATTTGGAGAACAGTGACAGCGACACAGACGTGGATTATGTGCCTCCTGCTCCGCACTTCGCCCATAATGGTGGTGGCACTTCGGCGGAAACAAGCGATGCAACGGCAGAAAATCCCCCAAAAATCAACTTCGAAATGGGGAAAACGAAGAGAGGAGCCACTTGTCTTTGGTTTGGAGGTGGTTAGAAATGAAACGATAGAAAAATGAAACAAAATTTAGGCTACCGTTACACCCACTGGCGAAAGCAATTCTGGAGGTGTGAAAAGCGCGATTGTCCGGCACGTGCCACAATTATTGACAAAAACGACGATGGAATGTCCGGTTATATAGGTGAAAAGGAGCATTTTCACCTTCCGGAGCCGCAAAAGCAGGAGGTTTAACTATTTTATTCGGTCATAAAAGTTAAAACTTAAAATCTAGGCAGAAACTCTGCGCCAGAAGATCAAAGAGCGTGTTGAAGTTGAGCCGCGCATCAAACCGACACGACTTCTTGCAGAGACGAGACGTTCAATTGACGATGAGACTTACGTCGCGATGGGGTCTGACAACTCAATCGCCTGTATGATGCGTCGAGTGAAGAAAGGAATTTTGGGGAGCGTCGACAGTGCAGATCCGTTTGGGCAAAAACGGAACATGGCATTTGGACGGGACATTCAAGTGCTCTCCATCAATGTGGGAGCAGTGTTTCATTGTTGGCGCCTCTGTGTGCCATCGGATGTGCATTGGTGTTTGGGCTTTGTTGCCGGGCAAGAATCGACGGTATTACGACGAAGTGCTGAACTTCATTCGGGAACGAGTCACAACAGCACCAAAAAAAAGTAATTTAAACAACAATTATTGTGTAACAATCCCAATTTAGTCATGTCCGATTTTGAAAAAGCGGAAATTGCCTCCGCTGCATCAGCGTTCCCCAGTGCTGATCAAAAATGCTGTATGTTCCACTACGGGCAAAATTTGTTCAGGAATTTTAAACGTCTGGGACTGGTCCCGTTGTACGCTCAAAAAAATGAACACGGCGAAGCGGTGCGCAACACTTTCAGGTAAAGTTAGCAAAAAATTACAAATTTTCTTCAATTTTTTCAAGGAGCATTTTGGCGCTTCCACTGCTGCCACCAGAACACATCCGAAGGGCACTGTTTTTGATTATTAGTTTCTCGAACGATGGTTTGGAGGAGTTTTTCTTCTACTTTTCACGCACCTACATCGGACTGACGCAGCGACAACTGACCAACGGAGTGAACGCTTTTGTGCAAACTCCCCGTCACTCAATTAACACAACGCTGTCGGAGCACAGCTACGCCCGACAATTGAGCGACGTGTCGTCATACACGGAGCAGCAAGGCATAAAATTTAAAATTTTGTCCATATTTTTTGTGTAATTCAGAATATTTGGCTCGCCAATCCGCGCAATGGCCTGAAACCCGAGCACCCCTTGTACGTTACGCCTCGAGTGAAGCATCATCGTCTACTGCACAGCCAGGCACTAAATTTTTTCGTTTTTGTTTACAATTTTTTCATAGTTTATCTCCGGGAAGAACCCATTGTCCGCCCAGCTCAATTTCCCATCCAATGGTGGAACATGAATTTGCAAGCGGCGTCTGCCCTCGCACGGACCAACAATGGCCTCGAGGCCACCCATCTGCATTTCATGGTTGGTAATTTTCAAAAAAAAAAAAACTGGCATAAAATTAACTATTTAGAAGGATTTGAATCACCACCCGGCACTATCTGACTTCATTTTTGAAGTTAACAAAAGCATCGACAAGCAGGTGGACGCTGCGAGATCTGCCCGTCATTTTACTCACAAACGGCATAAACGTTACGTCATCCAGGACGCGGTGATTATGCGAATCCTGGCAGAGGCCTCATACGAACACGACGCTGACATAATCGATTTGCTGGCACATCTCGGACTACAAATTGAAGGATATGCCGCTCAATTGAAAAATTTGGAGGAAAATTTTAATGAATCGGTTTGATTTTGTGATATTTTTGTATACGACAAAATTTTCATTCAATTTTGAAATCACTAATAAATTTATCTCTCTCATTTCGCTACAGTGACTTTTTTTTTATTTTTTATTATTATTTGTATATATAAAATTGGTGACAAAACGACTATTTTTGGCTTTGGTGACGAAACGACGCTGTGACGAAACGACGCTGTGACGAAACGACGCCGTGACCAAACGACGCTGTGACGAAACGACGCTGTGACGAAATGACAGCGCGCCGAAATTCCCGATTTTTTTTTCGGGTTTTTGCATAATAAAAAAATTATATAACTTTGAAGCATTTAATTAATCGCTTAACATCTGCTTAATGACAGATGCGGGTAACGGGTTTTTTAATTTAGGGCGGACGGGTAAACCCGGGGTTTTTAAAAAGAATAATCAATGGTATCATTCAATAGCTTTTGCTTGGCTCTATTGGCATGATAAATTTCAAAAAATTTCATTGCATTTTAAAAAAGTTATGGGCAAAAGGTTGAAAAATTGGCATAACTTCTTTCAAATTCAACGAAATTTTTTGAAATTTTCCAAGTAAATAGAGCCAAACAATAGCTATCGATTGATACCAAGATTGTTCGATTTAATTGTTTTTGAGCAAAGTTATGACAAGGCGTAGTCGAAAATTTTGTAAAAATGGCGCATATAACTAACGCGTCAGCACGCAATTCTAAAAGTGGTCCGAGTCATAAAAATCAGCTTTAATCCATGTTCTCCTAAATCTGAGAACAATAATAAATATGTAAATACAGCAAAAAAAACTGTTGAAAAAATCACGGAGAAAGGTTTGAGCCATGGTGTTCCTTAAGATGTTGGATCAGCTCTGTAGCCATTTCTGAGTCCATTTTGTCATATTCCAACAGATTGTCGAAGAGGTCGTTCCCAGCTATCCCTTCCTTTGCCATGTCACTCAGAAGTTTTTTCTTTATAAATTTTAATTTTATTTTTAAGTAAATTATTATTTTTTTTATTTTTTACTTTCATGCCAATGATGCCGCACTGATGGGCCAAACGGAATTTGAAAAGAATTGGCTTTTTGCTTTTGTTCATCAGAAAATTGACGCAACGATTTTCAATGGAATCCAACCCAAATGCATTGGCCAACAGAAAAACATTCTCCACACAATCATCTGAAGAATATTTAATTAAACATTTAATTTACAATTTTTTCTGGAAAATATTGATCAATATGATGAAGAGCCAAAAACACACCAAACCATTTTATAGGTTTTCTTAGGTGCTGAAAACGATAGGCGCAAAGCGTTTAAAACGGGTTTTGACCCAATTAAAAACTCGAAAAATGGACAATTATAAAAACTTGTACTGAAGTGCTTTTTCACTGGGACTCAAATGGGCGACACTTAGAAAGTGTCGAATCGACTTCGCCCTCTGTTCATTGGCCTTAGCTCATCAAGAGCTTTCTATATCGTTTTCACCACTTTAGAAAACTGTTTTTTGCTGTGGGCCATATGATCCATATTTACCAAGCTTCTTTCTCCAATTCGCCCTATTAATTACCGTCCAATTCGGCACTCGGCGAATGCACAAAGGACATTAATTGTTCAATGTCTTCAACGGAATTTTCCTTTTCATCAATTTCAAGCGTTTTTTTCGGATTCACTTCAAATGACACTCCAAAAAACAAATGTTCAAAAAAAGGCGAATAAGCAGCCAACAACTAAAAGAAACATCCTAATTAACAAAGATAAAGCATGTAAACTATGTTTCTTACATATTTATTGACTTTTACTAATTGGCCATTGACCCACAAATCATCATTAGCAGGAAAATCGCTAAAAAAAGAATTCGCGATTAAAAGGCAATTTTATTAGATTAATGGAATTACGGAATTTGTTTAGTCCAATCCCCTTTTATGACCACTTGCGCTCGGAGTGTCAATGTGTCCCCCTTTTTGTCATAAACGCCATTTCGTGGGTCCATCAAATGCTTAAATTTGGAAATTAAGTACAAAAGAAGCCTCTTTTTTAGAATCACCTCGAATTTACCAAGTTCTGCTCCTTGGTACTCATTATCAACAGGATCAAAACTAAATAAGTGCCCTCTCGGAAATGCATCTTTATTTGTTTTGAATGAAACTGCCGACAATTTCTTTGCCACTTGGCAACATGAAGTGGTAGGCACTGAAAATCAACTTTGGTATCCCATTCCACCTAATCTTCGTTTAGATTAATTGACAAATAAAAACCCGCCGGGGATGGTCTACAAAGTGATTTCCCCTTTACCATTTTCATTGGATGGTATGCCCAAAGTCGCCATCAGTTCGTCTCCTTTTTTGAAAGCCCAAATATGCCATGGCAATCCGCCAATGGACACTTTGTCACTGAATACTTCATCTTTTTCATTTCCTTCCGCTAATTTCTTGAAGTTGGGTATTTCGAACAGAATTTGACCACGGCGTTTGTTTATGGCGACGGAAGTCAATTCAAAATGTTTGGCCAACAGAAGAACCTCATTGACACGATGATCTAATAAAATTGAGGAATTAAATGATTTATTTTTTATAATTTCATTTAATTATTTATTAATATTACTATGATTTAATAATAATTAAAATTTATTTGTTTAGAAATTATTTCATTTCATTTATAAATTTTTATTATTTATGTATTAATATTCAATTTTAATTGTCGTGTAATTACACTCCACAATGGCATCCGGTGAATTTATCACCGAAATTAATCGTTCAAAATTTTCCACAGAAATATCGTTTCGCTCAATGTTTGGTATTTGTTCCGCATTCACTCCAAAAAACAAATCTTTAAAATATTTCGATTGGGCGGCCAAAAACTAAAAAAATAAATTATAAAATATTTCATTTTGTTCTTACATATTTGTTCACATACACCTCATGGCCATTGACCAACAAAGAGTCGTTTGGACGAATTTCGCTGAAATATCACTGATTATGCATTTTCTGTATTCGTTTAGACCAGGGCTCGCAAATGTGATGATTTATTATCATTCGAGACTTGGGAGTTTCTATTGATTCAAACTTTCCTTTAAACAACATATTATAAATATCTGCAAATCGGCATGGTGCCGGTCAATACAATTATTAAAAATTTTACACTCGAACCAACTTTCAGTATGGGCAAATGCATTTAAAATCTATGTCCGCCCAATTTTAGAATATGCCGCAGAAATATGGAATCCAATTGATAAAGGCCAAACCCAAAAGATAGAAAAAATACAATTTTTTTTACAGGAATAGCTTTGGTAAAAGCCAAAGTGCCCAAAAAATTAAGGGCTTTAAAATACTCAGATCGATTAACCTTGTTTAAAATGGACTCGCTGGAATTACGCCGTAGAGTCATAGACCAAACAACTCTTTTTAAGATAGCAATGGGCCTAACATCCATAAGTCCTAGCCAATTTATTGAGTTCAATGCCCGTTCATCTCGAAAACACAACTTCATTATCAAAATCCCCTCAACAAATTCAAACACTGCCCAATCCTTTTTTAATAGGTCCATCCCACTATGGAATTCCCTTCCGCCGGATGCATTTATGCATAGAAATCCGGCTAGATTCAAAGCATATATCACTGAGCAGAAAGAGATTGCCAAAAATCCATTCATTTATTATTGATCTGGTCTTGCATTTAATTTATTCAATTCTATTTTTCAATGTGCTCTCATCATTTGAAATTTTGATTTTATTTCCCATCTGTAAGTGGCATCTCATTGGGCCCTTGATGTCGGATGAATAAATAAATAAATGATGGTTTTTGATAGGGTTTTTTTCAAAAAAAAATCCTCAAAAACGGCCATTTTTTAGGCCCAAATCCTTTAACAAGTCAGACTCAAATTTTCAAAATTTTTTCCAACGGCGCCTATCGGCACCGCGCGCCTTTTTTTTGTCTGTTTTTCTCAAAAAACTCACAAAAATCGGGCTTTTTTGGTGCAAAATCTCACCAAAATATACCCAAATTTTCAAAATTCTCCCCGGTGGCGCCTATCGGCACCACCGGACCGCTTTTACTGATGTTTTTTGTTTTTAGAATAAAATTTTTAAAATGATGATTTTTAAAAGTTTCATTTGCGAGCCCTGGTTTAGACTTGTCTTACCGTGTTCTGGTGGGATTATTCCCTCTGACTTCCACTCGGAATGTCACTGCGTCTTCCTTCTCGTCGTATGCGCCATTTTGTGGGTCCATCACCTTTTTAAACGTTAATTACCCAGCAGGGCTGGGAAGCGGACCGCGATTCGCGCATCGCTGCGTTTTTTCCCGCGATTCGTGTATCGCGACCGCGGAAAATTTCAACCGAGACTGCGATTCGGAACATTTTTTGACATATTTTTGTTTAAAAAAAATATTTTTAAGTGATCGCGATTCGGGTATCGCGGCGTTTTTTTCCGCGATTCTCGATCCGTGACCGCGGAATTTTTCGGTAGCGTCACAGCCCGATACCCAGCAAAAAGTATTTAAATATGTGTCATTATTTACCTCGGATATGGCAAAAGTCTTTTTCCAACAAATTTGCAAAGCATCATTCTCACATTGTACGTCGGGACCCGCTTGTTTCTCCAAATACCCATTACCCTTTTTGGTGGTGACAACGATCAATTTGTAGGTGAATTGATAACGCCAAGCGTAATCTGAAAGTAATAATAGACTTTCGTGAGTTGTGCTCGGCTACAAGTCTGAAGACAATAATACAAAATGACAGAAATTCGAATGGCCCCTAAATAAAGCCGATTTGGCTTCGAATAGTCTAAGTCGAACCGAAAAAATCAGGGGGCGAACCGACAAAAAGTATGTATCTGTGTCTGATAAAAATAATGAAATTTGATTAGACGATTCATAACTTAACTTTTAAAAAAGGCATGTTGTATCAGTTGTTTGATAAAAATTTGATTATACGACTCAAATTTAATTCCAACCGAAAATAATTATACATTTACATAAAAGCGAAGTCTAAGCAATAAAAAATCTTCTACATGTAAGATTTTCATAATAGCAAGCTATGATTTCATTCCAAAATAAAGTCAGTCAGTATATACAAATAACCGCTTCCGCTACGAGTGCCGAATAGTGTAAATAATGTTCGAGTGCCGAAAAGGCCGAGTTCCAAACGAGTTTTTAAACAACACTATTCTATAATTAAGGCTTAGTTTTGGTCAAAACTTTGGCATAGGCTTAAGCTAGCTTAGTTCTAGGCTTTTATGTTTTCATTTTTTAAACAAAAGCCATTTTGGCTTTTTTATGCCATTCGGAACTCGGAATTTTTTTTGGTTGTATTCGGCACTCGGACCGGTAGCCATAAATAACAGATAAAATTAAATAAAAAAATAATAAGGTACAATATTCATTAGTTTATATGGCTGTATTTTTTTACAATTTATAAAAATGTTAAAAATTAAAATGTATTCGATATGATACGTTTTAGCTTTGGCAGATTAAGCATGAACCAAAAACTTTTTTTTTTACATATTTTGAAGGTATATCTATTTCAAATAATATATTAATTACCATTTTTGTCTCCATTGCAACACACAGAGAAATCAAGCATTTCACCATAATATGAAATTTCAATGTACAATGGCATTCCGTTGAAGAACTCCCTATCACTTTGTAGTAGATCTCGTCCTTTTCCTTTCGAAAAATCCTTGAAATTGGGCATCCTTAACTCAATATGACCCTCACTTTTGTACTTGTTGTTTTCTTAAGGAATTAAAATTTGTTAAGCCATTTTATCTCAGGGTTCTTTTTTTAAATAAATGTCCTTTTTTCAGCCTACTGCTCGTATTTTGTCCTATTTTGGCTTTGGTTGTTGTGCCCCACCCCTGAGTAATTAATGTCTCCATACACTTAACAAATATGCTTACAAATTGTTGATTTGATTGAATAAAAATGCTTTCAAAGCTTTGGAATCACGTTAAAAAAAATGAACTTTTCTGATCCGAAATTTTATTTTTAAGCCAGCAATGTCTTTATTTCATAACATTTTTAATGGGGGTTCTGCTATAATGCATCGAATCATTAGATTCTTTAAAAATATTTACCAATTTGTATTTAATAAAATAACAAACAACTCACCCATGGCACTTCCTGGTCGAAACAGGCAAATGGTGGGGCAAAATAGCAAAATAATAATAAACAACATTTTCTGTAAAATTCATTTTTTTGCAATAAATTAGGAGTTAGGGCTGATAGCAGGACACAAATCACTCACTGGACAAAAATTCAAACAAAAAAAAGTTATGCCAACTTTGGGTTGCGGGTTCGGCCCCGATAAATTTTTCCTATATAATTCTAATGTAAGCGATTTTATGTTTAGTAACAAAATAAAGCTATGAAAAAAAGAAAATGAAGAAGAAAAGCAATTGTTAAGGGTAAATGCATTTTTTCATCACAGAAAGGCAAAAATTATTTCCAATAGTTCCATTGATTATTCATGATTGAAAAGCCACTAATATGGCATTTGTTTTCCATCAAAAATGCCATCAATTTGACTGATCCATGAACAATAAAATCCCATTTTAATAAAAATGATCACTAAAATTAATATTTTTTAACATAGTGATATTATTTTTTTCATATATAAAAAACAAAAAATTTTTATTTTTCAAAATTTTTGTCCAAGATTTTTTTTTTAAATTCAAATTTTTCATTTTTTGGGATACTTTTTTAAAATTTTGCTAGGGTTCAGCGGTACCGGTACCGGTACGCCCATTGGCCCCGGTACCAAAGTACCGGTACCAATACCGGTTTTTAAAAATCCAAATTTTTCATTTTTTGGGATAATTTCCATAATTCCATTGATTATTCATGATTGAAAAGCCACTAATATGGCATTTGTTAACATCAAAATACCATCAATTTGACTGATCATTGAACAAGGAAATCTCATTTTAATAAAAATGATCACTAAAATGATACAAAATTCTTCCAAATTGGTTAATCTAAAGCTGCCATCGAAAAATTTCCGAAACCAGAATATCCAAACCAAAAAATCAGATTTTGGGGTCAAAAACAAGAATTTTTTTTAAAATGCGATTCCAAAGCTTTAAATAACATTTTTATTCAATAAGATCAACTATTTGCACCATTATTACTGTATGGCAGTTTTTTTAAGCTTTGAAATTAGACAAAATTTTTAATTTCAATAAAGTTTTCTGGTGCCAAAATTTCCCCCTACGGTCCAGCCGACCCCCTCCCCTCCCCCTCATTCGATCCCTCTAAATCAAAACATTTTTTAAAAATAAAAACAAACGGAAACCTTTAAAATTAAAAAATAAACTAAAATTTTTTTGAAAATTTGCGAGCCCTGGTAAAAAAAAAATAATTAAAAAAATGCGTATTGCGTGAAATTTGGAGGTTGCATATTGCGTAAAATTTTTTGAAATTGCGTGCATCCCCGGTTTGTATCCGTCCTAATTTTTGGTCATATCCATCCGCGGATATACTGTATTTTAATGGAAAAAAAAATTTTGACAAAAAAAGAAAAATCTCAATTAATAAAGTACGTAAAACGTAAATGTAATATGTTGAAAAAATTTTTGATTTTTTTCTCATCGGTACCAACCGAATATTATTTATAAACAAAGTGCGAAGAGATACATTTCTTTTATCCATCATCGGGGAAATACACAAAAATAATAAAGGCCCCGACATTTGCGGCCCCAGCCAAAAACGACTTTTGCGGCCCATTCCTTAAAGGCCATTTTCCGACATTTGCGGCGCCAACCAAAATTTGACTTTCACTCCAAAGTTACGCCAAACTTTATCCAACATATGTAATCCATTTCACAATTGGGCTTGCCAAGACCACTACAGAGATTGAAAATTGTTAGCCATTCTACCAATCCTGATAGATAATTTTCCAGTCTTTCCGGTCTAATATACCCCTAAAGGATTTTGAGTTTTGTTTTGAATTGTTTCAATGAATTTATTTTAATAAGTTCTTTATCAAGTTTATTCCATAATTTGGTTGCTCTCCCCGCAAAGGGAATAAATTTTTTGCCTAATTTGTATTTTGTGTTAAATCTGTAAAAGGGAATGTTAAAGCGTTCGGATGGTTTAAAAATGGTAAATGATTTCAGATCTGTTCGGCCATAAACAATTTTATGGGCCATGAACAGATCAAACAGGTTCCGCCTGCTTCCCAGTGTTGGCAGTTGTAAGTATTCTAACCTTTTTTGGTATGGAATGGAAGGGAGACTGCATTTAAACAGCACTCTTTTGGTGAAATATTTTTGACACTTTTCTATTTTTTGTATATTTTTTTGAAGAGTCGGATTACAAACCTCCGGAGCGTATTCCAATAATGGCCTAATATAAGTTTTGTACAAAATAATCCAAATCTTAGAAGATTTGGATTTAATTATTCGAAACAGAGAGCGCATACGTAAATACCGTATTTCCTAAGATAGAACCCCCCCCCCCTAATTTAGAACCCCCCCCCCCTAAATTATAACCCCCCTTTTGAGGGGTATTGAACAATAGAGCCCCCCCCCCTAATTTAGAACCCCCCCCCCCCTAAAATATAACCCCCCTCAAAATTTTTTTTTGAAAAAGTGCAATTATTTGAAAAAAAAATTTTTTTTTTTTGAAAATACAATAGTCAATAACGAAAAAAGAGCATAGGTAAACCGGTAAATGTATCAAATATCAATCATAGCGTCACTATCATCCTCTCCCAAATCGATTTCTTCAACTCCTTTGACGACTGCTTCTTCTTTTCGGCGTTCTTGCAGAAGAGCGAGCCCATTTGGAATTGCTCCGTCCTTCTAAAATTAAAAAAGACTAAAAAAAACAATTCGAATAAAACCTTAAAAACATGGATTTTCTCATCATCTCGGCCATCGATTTCTTTTGTAATGCCACACGCGACGAAAGAGTCGGCTATAAGTCCTTTTGGAATTGCCTCCCATGCCAAAACGATCCATTCCAAATAGACTTCCATTGGAGGTGCCCTCAAATTCCCGGTTGAAGTTGTCGGCTTCTCCCCGTGGACCATCCCGTCGTTGTACTGCTCGCGAATTTTCTGTTTGAACGGCGCATTCCAGCAGACATCAGGGGCCTTCGAAATGTCAATTTTGAATTAGGTATTCTGTAAAAGCACTTGGGTTTGCCTGAATGAATTTGGTGGTGCCGCCTGGAACAACAGCACAATGGGTGGCAAGACGTTTCAGCGTTTGCTTCGTCGCCAAACTGATATGGCACCTGAAGCTGTCCCAGACCAGAAGACGCGAGGCGCCGAAGAAAGAATTGCCGAACAAACTAGCATACTAAGACAAAAAAAATTTCACTTGTGTTTATGTAAGAGGTACTGCACGTAGATAATGAAATTGACGATTTTGTCGGCGTACTCTTCAGGTGCTTTTTGTGCCACTGTCGTTGGTCGGCGTAGAGAGAAATTGTGACGATGTATGAAGTAGTCGAGCCATCCGTTACTGGCCTTAGCATGAAACGTATTAAAATAGAAAAAAAAGTAATTTACCATAAAATTTGTCATGTTTTTGTTGTTGACGGACAGTTGATGTGCTTGCGCGACAATCATGTTGCGCGTGACGCGCAATTTTTTTTCTCGCAGCTCACGAACCCATCCGGCCAAAGCCTCGTCGAATTGTGCGTCAGCCAGCTTTCTTCCACCACCAACAAGCCGCTTTCGCATTGCCAACTCCAGCCTTAATTAAAAGAAATGAGAAATGAAAATCTTTAGAAAGTTACATTTTCCTCAGGCCCGTCTCCTGCTTTTTCCAGCCCCGGATGGTATTTCGGTCCACTTTGGAATGGCGACTGGCAGCGTGAATGGAAGACTTCTTTGCGAAGTCCAAAATGTTGATTTTTTCGTCGATGGTGTAGCCACGACGCTTGCGCGGCGTTTGTGCCGTCGACTCCCCGCCACTGTTGTTGTTGTTATTGTTTTCCATGATGATTTGATTGTTGTTGTCTTCTGCGATGATTTGCTCATTGATGAACCGTGACAACGCATCGTCGTTGTTCATTTTGGAGAATTCTGCTGTTGGTTCAGCGGACTTCGCATTTTGGTCGACGGCTAAGTCATCCTCCTCCAGCCAGCAGTCACCGCATGTGACTTTTGCGCCAAATCCCTCTTCTCCATCCGTAGAAAATGAGCAGAGCGGGATTGCGTGGCACGGTTTTAAGCATTTTCTGCATTGATGCGCATCCGAACAGGGCTTGTTGCAGTAGCAACAGACCTAATTGATGAATGAAAAATTGAAAAGTACAGCATTAACGGTTACCTTTTTTGACAATTCCGATGAAGTACCTTGCTCGTCCATTTGAAAGAAGGTCAAAGAATTTGTAATAGGTACTAAATATATGCAGAAGAAACTTCCTTAAATGACAAAACGAAACTTTGAACTGATTGGCGGTAATAAATTTTTATTTTTTCCAAAAACCTAATGTGCAATTTTCAAGAAAAAATAGTAGGTTGAACAATAGAACCCCCCCCCCCCCCTAATTTAGAACCCCCCCCTAAAATATAACCCCCCTTTTGAGGGGGGTTGAACAATAGAACCCCCGGGGGTTCTATTTTAGGAAATACGGTATGCACTCTTAGTTATATGTGTGATATGATCAGAAAATTGTAATTTATCATCGATGTTTACGCCTAAGTCTCTGATTGTATCCACAACATTTATTATGTTACCATCCATTTTATATGTTTCTCTTGGGTTTTTATTCCCCAAATAAAGTACAAAAGTTTTTTCAATTGAAACTTTTATTTATTGCTAAAATTTGTGTTAAAATAAGTGAAATTTTGGTTTGGGCCGAAAATGTCGGGCCGCAAATATCGGAAAATGGCCTTTAAGGAATGGGCCGCAAAAGTCGGAGGCGCAAATGTCAGGGCACCAAATGCACTAAGGCAAACTTTCGAATTCAAAGGACATAATAAAATTTTTATATATGCAATAAAAAACGTTAATTTATTCAATATTTAGATTTTTTCACCAGAGGGGGGAGGCGGTGCCGATAGGCGCCGCTGGGGAAAACTGAAAATTTTGGTGTAATTTTAATAGATTTTGACTATAAACTTGTCAATTTTGAAGAATTTCTTGCAAAAAATGAGAATTCCTTTAGACATAAAGCCAAAATTTTAAATTTTCCATGGAACTTTTTTTCATTTTTGGGCAAAAAGCCATTTTCAACGGGCATCTTTGAAATAAAGGACGTTTCAATTTTTCAAAGGACGAAAGCAAACCAAAAAAAAGGACTGTCCTTTGAAATAAAAGACGGATGGGTTGTCTAATAAATTTAATCGTATATATTTGCATGCTAAATAAACTTAGGCTTTAAAATGGTACCAAAAATTTGGAAATATTTTTCTGAAATTAAAATCGAAGATGAAACAAGGCGAAAATGTCCAAAATGTTGCGAATTATAAAGATGAAATTGATTTAGATGAAAACGGAGAAATTGAAAATTTTGCATAGCAAAAACTTTCAGCAATTTGTTATGATTAGGGATGGTATTTTTAGGTAAGAAAAATCGCAGAATAGGTACTTAAAAAGGTTAAAAAAAAATCTCAAAATAGGCATCAAATATGTATAAAAATTCCAAAATAGGTAAATAAAAAATTTTTATTAACGATTTTTGAGCACAAAAAAAATGGTCATTTCTCTTTATTGGTGTTGCAAATCAGAAATTTTTCGAGATTTTCCGGCGTAAAACTCATTCAAATGGAATGGGTTCTTTTAAAAAAAGTTCCTGTTTTTAATTTAAAAACCCATCTTAGGGGGTCTATTTTTCATATTTTTTATGGCCTTTTCCTTATGAAATTACAGAAAATCCTGAAAAAGTCCCCAAAAATGCCGAAATAGGTATAAAATAGGTATTATAAAAGTAGGTGTAGAAGCTCCAAACGAAGCTAAAAACTCGGTTTTCGCGCTTGTCTCCGCGTATTAAGTGTGCAAAAATTTTAGTTATTTACCTTAAAATACCATCCCTAGTTATATGATCCTTTTAAACGCCTTATTTTCTGGATAAAAAATTTAAAAAAAATGAAAATTTTTTAAAAACCGCCGAAAAAACCGAAAACCGGGGGTAACCAAACCGGCCTAACCAAAACCTGGGGTACCGGTTTAAAACCGATAATTCTCAACCCTTTTATAATATCGGTAGGGGACGATTCATTGCCGCCGTTTCATTGCCGCCGTTTCATTGCCAGTAGGTTTCAGTACCACATTGTATTTCAGTTAGTATTTCAAAAAAACTAGTTGAAGTTTTCCAAAAAAAAATATGCTAAGTTTCCAAATAACTAGGGTTAGGTTTTCAAAAAACTGGGGTTTGAATGTTAGGAAAATGGTTTTTTTCGGTATTGGTATCGGGTAATTCGGTACATACTAGTATCGTGTTGCCGCGGGTCGGGAAAAATTCGGGTTCGGGTTTCGGGTCGGGCACTCGTAAATTTTCGGGTTCGGTTCTCGGGTCGCGAAAAACCTCGGGTTTCGGGTATCGGGTTTCGGGCGGCAACACTGGACATACCGATACCTATACCGATACCTTCGGTGTATACCGATACCGAATGTATACCGAAATCTTAAAATACTCCGGTAGGTATACCGGACGGTATATACCAAAAATATCGAACGGTATACCGAAAAATACGACGGTATACCGATACCGTGCCGAACCCTTGTTATTTTTACGTTTACAAGAAACAGAGCAAGGATGCTGAAAGAAATTCTGGTGTTGCGAATTTGTTGGGGCTCGTGATACTTTTTGTAAAAGTGAAATTCTGTTGTTGTTGTTTTTTTCAATTTTTTTTTTTTTTTTTATAGCCCGGCTTGAAGTTTAAAAGGCTGGAGCCGAACGTGGTGTTACCGAGTGATTTGGGTCCTGCTATCGCCCCTAACCCCTAATTAATTGCCAAATAGAAATAGGATTTTTAAAGAAGGTGATGTCTATTTGTTTTTTGTTATTTTGTTCCACCGTTTGCCTTTTTCGACCAGCCATTGCCACGGGTAAGTATTTATTATTTTACCAAATAAATAAATATTAAATTTAGATTATTACTAGGGTTCGACCCCGACCCTTCGGGGACAGGAACATCGGGGAATGGGGAGCGTCGGGGATGGAATTTCGGGGACCGGGTCGGGGACGGTGAATTTGTCGGGGATCGGGGACCCCGATCGGGGATAAAATTTTTTTGTTTTTTTCAAAAAAAACAACCAAAATTCTATGTTTCTGAATACAATTTAAAAAAATTTAAATTTCCTTGCGGTGTGCGTTTTTGAACCCAAGTAAAAGATAGGAAGACGGAATACTTCTAGCACCAGACCAAATAATCATCACAACAAATCATTAAAAACAAAGATATTTATAACAAAATTTTATTCCTAAATTTCCCTTTTTCTCAACAATTTCTTATCCAGACACCCATTCTTACCAGTGCTTATTTTTTGTCGGGGACGTCGGGGATGGCATGTCGGGAATCGGGGCGGGGAAAAGGCCGAAAAAGGTCGTCGGGTCGGGTCGGGGACGTCGGGTCGGGGCCGAACCCTAATTAATACACTTTAAAATAAAAATTTGGTGATAGAGATGCATTAGAGCAGAAGAAAATATATTGAAAAAAGAGAACAATTTTTCTAATTTTTTTTTAACATTCTTTGTTAGAACCAGAAGGCTTTTGGATCCAAACCAAAATAGGAAAAAGGAAAACTCCCAATAATAATAAAAAAATACAGACTTTTCACGGGAAAAAACACTTAAATTTAGGGAAAAATGATAAAAAGAAAATTTCAAACTTCAAAAATAATTTGATTTTCGTTTGAAAAACAATCATTCCAGCCTATTCAATTTAATTTTCTGTGGCTTAGGGCTTTTTCTTAGCCCCAATTTGGGAGGTAAAATGCCTTTGGCGAAAATCTAAATGCTCACCAATTCCTTAAGAAAACAACAAGTACAAACGCGACGGTCAAATTGAGTTAAGGATGCCCAATTTCAAGGATTTTTCGAAAGGAAATGGTTTAGAACAATTAAAACTCGCAAAGGAATCCATATATATATAAATATATATATATATATATATATATATATATATATATATATATACAATATATAAATAAAAACGAATTATAGGCCCAGGCTTGGTCTAACTTAGGCATAAGTGTTGTTAAGACCAGCCGTTTAAACCAGAGGTGCCATCGAAAATTTTGCAAAATAAGAACATCGCTGGTTAAAAATAAGATTTTTGGGTCAAAAATAAAAACATTTTTTAAAACGCGGTTCCAAAGCCTTAAATAGCATTTTTATTCAACAAAATCAACTGTTTGTAGCATATTTGTTCCCTATGGCAATATTTTTTAGCAGTTAGGATTTGAAATAAGAGTTTTCATTTTTAACTTCGAAAAGGAAGTCGGCGGTGCCCATAGGCGCCGCCGGAGAAAATTTTTAAAAATAATAACGAAATCGCTTCAAAAAATTATAATATTTTCTTATTTTTTGCATCAGAGTAAGAAATAAGAATAAACTAAGAACATTGGGCTGAAATAAGAACATTTCTTAGAAATAAGAACAAATGGCACCTCTGGTTTAAACAGAAGCCAATTCTGTTGTTTTTTATGAGTCATTCGGATTTCAGATAGAACGAACGATTTGGTATTTATTTTATATAATTTTTTTTTTTTTAGTTTTTGGCCGCCCAATCGAAATATTTTAAAGATTTGTTTTTTGGAGTGAATGCGGAACAAACGCCAAACATTGTGCTTGATGATATTGAAAATGCTGTAGAAAATTTTGAACGTTTAATTTCGGCAATGAATTCACCGGATGCCATTGTGGAGGGTAATTAAACAACACTAATTAATAGAACCCGGAATTATCGTACATTTCGGACCCGGATCCGTGAATTAGACCGGACAAGATTCTGGGATTTTGAAAATTTGACTCTCAATTTGGGAAAATCTATTGTCCATATTTTTACAATTTTTGTCCATATTTTAGCATTTTGGTCCATGTTTTATCCAATTGTGATTTTTGTCCATATTATACTCCATATTTTGGAGTTTTATGTCCATATAAATCCGGTCCCTATTAATTATAAAGGTATTTGCATAAAAGAAAATGCAAACATACATATGTCAAAAAAAAGGAATCGTGTCGATAATTAATTCTACAAAATAATATTGGAACCCATACTTTCCTTTGTCAGCTTTTAAATTCTTGACCAAAACCCAATAATTAGGGGTGTAAAAAAGTACCGAGTAGTCGGTACCATAAAAACCCGGTACTTTCACCGACTCGGTATCGGTACTACCGAACATCCCTAGTAATTATGTAAAAACAATAATTTATGTTGTAAATTAATTAAAAAATTATTTGAATTTTTAATATCAGATGATTGTGTGAAAACGGTTCTTCTGTTGGTCAACCGTTTTGAATTGACTTCCGTCGCGATAAACAAACGCCGTGGTCAAATTCTGTTCAAAATAGCCAATTTCAAGCAATTATCAGCAGGAGAAGTAAATGATGAAGTATTTAGTGACAAAGTGACCATTGGCGGAATGCCATGGCACATTTGTGCTTACAAAAAAGGAGACAAATTGAAAGTCACTTTTGGCATACAACCCAATGAAAATGTAATTTTCTAATTTAAGCATTTGATGGACCCACAAAATGGCGTTTATGACAAAAAGGGGGACACATTGACACTCAGAGCGCAAGTGGTCATAAAAGAGGAATTTTCCTGCTAATGATAATTTGTGGGTCAATGACCAATTAGTAAAAGTGAATAAATACGTAAGAAAAATATTTTAAATGCTTTTTTGACTATGAAAAATTGAGTTTCCTTTTTAGCTGTTAGCTGCTTATTCGCGTTTTTTTGAAAAATTGTTTTTTGGGGCGAATCCGAAAGATACGCTTGAAATTGACGAAAAAGAAAATGCCGTGAAAGATATTGAACAATTAATGTCTTTTGTCAATTCACCGAGTGCCGAATTGGACGGTAATTAATAGTGAAAGAAATTTGGTAAATATGATCATATGGCCCAGAGCAAAAACACACCAAACCATTTTTATAGGTTTTCTAAAGTGATGAAAACGATAGAAAAAAATATGCGCCAAAGCGTTTAAACCGGGGTTGTGAACCAATAAAAACTCGAAAAAAATGGACAAAATGGGGCTTTTAATCGTTTAAAAAGACCAAATCCGCACAAATTTGGTATAATTCGAAAGCGGCGCACCCACGTTTTGTCAACTCAGCCAAAAATAAAATATTCAGAATAATTAATAGCCACAACTCTTCTTGGTCCTCATCTCATTTCGTACGCCTTGTGCACGTAATCCGCCCACTATCCCTGCTTCTGCTGACTGAAAAGTGAAAGGAAGTTAAAGAGCAGATCGAGCGCTTTCAAACTACTTATCAATGTCCTCCAAAATCGCTGCCAGAAAATCTGGCATGACGGATGATTGATCAAACTCTGATTAAAGTACAAAATTTGCTCAAAAAAGTAAATCATTTACCAAAAATTGGAGGTGGTTTGCCTCCTTTGCATTGTTCATCTGCTTTAAAGATGATCTCGCTCGGTTGTTAATACGACTGCGTTCATGCACTTTACATGTTTCACCAACGGAAAATTTCGCGCCTTCTTAAATGGTAACTGAACTAAAGAAAAATTTTTGGGGGCAAACCTTGGGATGCGCAAGCACTGGTATCACCTCCGGTTCTCCTTCTTGTGCCTCTGCGCAGTACAGTAGTACATTCAACAAAGTGGGCTCGCCGTTCTTCATTTTCAAAATATCCGGTATCCACTGGATAGACTAGGTCCTTCGCACCAAAAAGTTTATTTACGCTTTTCCTTAAAAAAATAGAAATAAATTTGGAAAAAGAGGAAACTCAGAGCCTATATTAATTGAATCCAGTGCATGATAATGTCTGTGTCTGCTCTCGCACTTCTGCTAACACACTTCCGATAGTCTTTGGTGCGGCTTTTCGAGCAAACCCGTTTTGACCATGCTGTGTTTCTGTCCAGCGCTGATGTGGTCGCAATCCGACGTTTTCTCTTAGCCGCTTGGTGTTTTTCGTCGCTGTAGTTGTTCACATATTTGTTTTTAAAAACATGATTTTATTCATTAAAGTCTGAGTGTTCGAAGTGAAATAAATGTCTAATTAGGTGCTGCAATCAGAAAAATATAAAAATGTCTTTTTGAAAAATTATGTTTGACCGAGTCAACAAATCGTGGGGAGGCGTTCGAAAGCTCTTTATGAGCTAAGGAAAAAGAAGAGAGGGTGAAGTCGATCCGACTCCATCTAAAGGTCGTCTATTTGAATCCCAGGGAAGCTTTGAAAAATAAATTGAAAAAGTTCTTATTTTCATATTTTTTTTTGACTTTTTCGTATTTTTATTAATCCATATAAAATAAAAATGGATTTGCCTCAGCAATTGTTAATTAATATTTGGATTAAATGTTAATTAAATATTCTTCAGATGATTTTGTGAAGAATGTTTTTCTGTTGGCCAATGCATTTGGGTTGGATTCCATTGAAAATCGCTGCGTCAATTTTCTGATGAACAAAGGCAAAAGGCCAATTCTTTTCAAATTCCGTTTGGCCCATCAGTGCGGCATCATTGGCATGAAAGTAAAAAATAATTAATTAAAAATAAAATTAAAATTCATAAAGAAAAAAATTCTGAGTGACATGGCAAAGAACATTCACGACAATCTGTTGGAATACAACAAAATGGACTCAGAAATGGCTAATGAGCTGAACACAACACCTAAAGGAAAACCATGGTTCAAATCTTTCCCCGTTTTTAGATTGAATCCTTTCCATTTTCATCATCATTTTTTGCTATTCTTTTTACACAAATTTATTGCTGTTATCAGATTTTGAAGACCATGGATTAAAATGATGTTCTTGACGGTTGGTCTCGGTGCGGCGCGCTCAGTCGGCGCGGATTTTTCGGCGCGCTCGGTTCGGCGCACGTTATAAAATGCATTTTTCGGCGCCGACTTTATAAAATCTTGATTTTTTTTAACAATCAAGATTTTCTTTTTTCAACACATTAATAAATTTGATAATGCACTAACATAAAGAACTTTTAATAAATTGTCAGAAAAATCAAAAGGGTCCCCCTATATTTCAAAAATTAAAAAATTAGCACCCGCAACTACATAAGTGCCAAAATTTAAATAATCATTAACATTCGTTTAACTTGTTTAATTCCTCTTGAACTCGGCAACTGAACAAGCAGCGGGGTCTCGAATACATAGACGAAACCTCAATAATTTTTCCTTTTGACTTTTAGTTTTAATTTCAGCCATATTTCCTAAAGAAAAAACTATGTTAACGAATACACACACTATCCCAGAAAATAGCGGTGCACCCCAAAACACCGCCGCCCGAAACACCGCTGGAACGAGTTTTTTGGTGTAACTTTTTTCTTGATCCACCAATTTTTATAAAATTGATTTATTCGAAAGCTCTAAGTGTTTGGGAACTATCATTAAGCAGATGTTAAGTGACTTAGAGCTTTCGAATAACTTCAAGTTTATAAAAATTAGTGGATCAAGAAAAAAGTTACGACCATACCCGATTTGTTTCGCCAATTCGTTTTTTATTTTTAGAAAATTTATTTTTGTCACTTACAATTCATTCATTTGTTTTTTTCTTTAATGTTTCCCTTTTATGAAAGAGATGCTTTGTTTGCTTTTTCCTATGTATTTAATAATCTAATTAATTTAACTTTTTTTTCTTCAATTCATACTAGCTTGCTTTTTCATTCTTCATTTGACAATAAGCCTTCAAAGCAACAAATGGAAAATTAAAATTTCAACTAAATCTTTGTAAGGGGGAGGGGGTCAGTAATTGTTGCTCAATGGTCCTAATGATGATATTAAAATTTCAAATACTTGGCTATTGGATGGGATGACATTGATAACATCCAATCATTTTAAAATAATTTTAAACACCAATGATCAACGATTATTGACCTCGACTCCACAATTATCCCCGCGCATTTAATGGGATTCACACTTTTGCAACTTTTGCTTCCCATTGAGCTGGTTTTAGAATTGACAGGCTTTGTCAAATTTAGTAGGAAATGGGCCAAGTGTCGCGTATCAGTTGAATTTGACAATTTTTTGATTGAAAAAATTGGAAACTGGCTTTTGATTTATGAGTTGAATGAAGTGATAGAGGCCGATCAGTTTGAGGCAAATACGTAAATCGCCATGGCGGAGAAGTGCTACAACGGTAGGACTTCTTCAGTGCTGGATGATTTGGTGCAGTGCAGTTTATCTATCATTTTATCTAGCTATTGACGTTTACCATTAGCTTGCGAAAAAAAACATTCATGCCAGAACAATTGTGGCTATGAAAATGACAAAAAATGGCTGTATAACAATTTTTACCATAGATTCTCAAACAATGCAATTTTGGAAAAATAGCTCATTTTAGTTAACTTTAAAAGCTTTCAACTTTTAGCAATAAGGATTGTTTTTCTGAAAATGCATTAATGTCTCCGATTTAATGTTGTATATTTCGTGAAGAGTTAATATTAATAAAAATGAGTTCAACAATAATTTAGCTCTCGTCAAATTTGTGAACAAATGCGAATTTTCCGAACTACGTGACTCTTCAGCAGCTTCAGCTCAATGTCACGGCTCCTGATTACGTAAGCATTGTTTTGGTGTGTTTTCTCTGTTTTGGCATTTTGGGTCTAAATACTAACACTTTCAAAAATTAATACATGCTTTCTTTTTTTGAATATCAAGGAACTTCTCAGACTATCTGAGGCTTCGTTGTCGACTGTTGCATGGATTTGGACTCAACGGTTGCTGGTTTGAAACATCTTGAAACCAGTGTGTTTAAAAGAAAAGGTGCTAGTCCGGTTTATGCGTCCAATGAACTTTTATTCGTCCAATGGATTTTTATGGGTCCAATCAACTAAATCCTTGGTTTCATGGGACATAACTTTCTTCTTGATTAACCAATTCCTACATTAATGGTATCACTCGAAAGCTTAAAGCCTATAGAAGCTTAAATAGTTTATAATATTAAGAAAACCGACAAAAAAATTAGGGCTCTATTGCAGTTTACCCGACCATAAAAAATTTTCACGACCTTAAGAAATTTACACGACCATAAAAAAAAGACACGACCATAAAAAAAAAGACACGACCATAAAAAAGAAGACACGACCATAAAAAATTTACACGACCATAAATCTCACCCTTCATTAAAAATAGGAAAAAAAAATTCTATGTCTTGAGTTTTTTCAATAAAAAATTACTGGAATTTTTTAAAGTAGGAAATTTGAAGAAAAAACATGAAATTTTCATAACATTTTTTAAATTTTTACTAGTTTTTTGAAGACTTTTAAGAAAAAAATACGAAAATTTGAAGGATTTTCTTGAAAATTCTGCGTTAAAAAATTCCCAGTAATTTTTTATTGAAAAAACTCAAGACTTAAAAAAAAATTTTATATTTTTTCCTAGGGGGGGGGGGGGGGGATATTTATGGTCGTGTCTTTAGTTTTATGGTCGTGTTAATTTTTTATGGTCGTGTAAATCTTTTATGGTCGTGAAAATTTTTTATGGTCGGGTAAACTGCAATAGAACCAAAAATTATTATTAATAAAACAACTATTTTCTTTTTTCTCGTTTAATTTGCTTTTTGATGCTAATTTTGCGGCATTTTCATGTACTAATACATTCTTGAGACCTTAAGCTTCTGAATGATACCATAATGTAGGGATTGATTAATCAAGAAGAAAAGTTATGTCCCATGAAACAAAGGATGGTCAGTTGATTGGACGCATAAAAATCCATTGGACGCATAAACTAGACTTGAGCCAAAGAAAAATTATTGTTTCCCATTAATATTGCTGTTTTTTTCTTTTACAGCTATCAAGACGTTTCAGTATCTGATGGAAAAATAATGTTCTCATCGGCGGGAGACTTTTGCTGTAAATCATTTCATTTACCAAAATGATTCGCATTTACACAGTTGCTTTTTTTCTTGTTGCTATAAAACGTTTTTTTGTTGCTATAAAACTTTTAATTGGTAGCGGTGATTTCTAAAAATAAATCGGTTAAAATGGGTCCCTTTACCGGCCGATCCCCCCCCCCCCCCTCCCCTCATTTACTCATGCCCCTCCTTTGCAGCGATAGAAGAGTCATCCCATTTGTCCAATTCTTGCTAGGGGTGGAGGGTTTCTTCACCTCCGTCTCCTCCCAAAATGGGGCTCTGGTTATCGAAGTATTGTCCCTCCCTATTTGTCAAAAACTTTTTTCCCTCATGGACAATGGTCTAACCAAATTGCTTTCAAATATATCACCATAGCGATTCCAACAGAAAGCAGCATAGTGCGGAGGAGGAAGAGGAGGAAACAATTACACCATTCTTTTTTGTGGTTGAATGGGCCAAGCCGTCGGCCCGAACCGAAGCGGAGAGTCCTCCCACCACAAATTATTATTGTTATTATGCAAATGCATACATAGGCTTCAATCATTTTAAGAGATTTGTGGCCAATCTTTCAGTCAATCCCCCACCCCCTCCGCCCATGTACTGAGTCCTCCGTTTAAGCTAGGGGTTCCCCGACATTTGCGGTCCTGCCATTTGCGGCCCCGACATTTGCGGCCACAGCCAAAAGGCGACATTTGCGGCCCGACTTTTGCGTACTGACATTTGCGGTCCCCGACATTTGCGGCCCATTTCTTAAGGGCCATTTTCCGACATTGACGGCCCGACATTTGCAGCCCCAGCCAAAAACCGACTTTTGCGGCCCGGTTTTTGCGGCGCTGACCAAATAATGGCTCATTTAAAAAATATATAACAAAATTAAGTTGTGTGAACACAAAAAGTTGACATGTCGAAGAAATCTATGCCGATCCTGTTCATGTACGCTCTAATTAATAAAAAATTTCCGGAATTGTTCTTGTGCTGATCAAAAAAATAGTTAAAAACATAGAACATTCAAGGGTCGCGATTTAAAAAGTTTATTCTTATAAATAATATTTTTAATTTTTGTTATTTTTTTGAAATGAGCCCTTATTTGGTTGGAGCCGCAAATGTCGGGCCGCAAAAGTCGCTTTTTGGCTGAGGCCGCAAATATCTGGACTGCAAAAGTCGGGGCCGCAAATGGCAGGACACGAGCTAGGGTTGTGTTTTCTCAAAAAAAAAAATAATACACTCATTGGACGGCTACCAGACATTTGCGGACGGACATATGAGGACTAAAGGCGAAAAAATTTTAAAAACAAAAAAACAAGAAAAAATTCTGGCAACTAGGCAAGGGCGTATCTAGAAAAAAATTTCGGAGGGGGGAGTAGCCATTTCAGCGCGTCATTTGAGCGCCGCGCTGAAATTTCCCAGCCATTTCAGCCCCCAGAAATTTTGGTCGCTGTTTAAGCGCTGCGCCGAAATTTTCACAGAAATTTAAGTCAATATTTGTGTTAAATTTGTCAATTTTCAGAGAAAACATGGCTGTTTTTAAAAGAAAATTGCCCAAAAGTTTCCCCTTTTTTTATTTTTTCTTTTCTCTTGCGGGTGAAAAAAAATTTTTTTTTCATTTCGGGGGGGGGGGAATTCCCCCCATTCCCCCCCCCCCCCCCTAGATACGCCCTTGCAACTAGGCATGGCCTCATCTATGTACCAAATATGTAGAAAAAAGTTGAAAATTGGGGGTGTAAATTAATAAAAAAAAAATTATTCCTCCCAATTTTTATTAGTTGTTTTTAAATTTGTAAATCAAAAATTTCTCAAGATTTTCGGTCGTAAATCTCATTCAAATGGAATGGGGAAAAATTTAAATTAACTTGTACTCATGTGATAAAAATTTTTTTCTCAGAAACAATGAAACGAAAAATATTTAAAAAATTGCCAATGCTCTCAAGGTCGGATGGCCGAGTGTCGAACGATTTTTTAATAGACGTTAACTTTAAATTAGGGCTTAGTTTAGGCTTAAACTTAGGCATAAGCTTAAGCTCGACTAGGTCTAGGCTTTTATGTTTTCATTTTTTTATAAAAGCCAAATTGGCTTTTTCTAAAGCAGCTAATCATTGTTTCGATTTCTATTATTTGGTTAACTGTGGTCATACAATTACATAACTATTTTAATTTTTTCTCTTTTTGACTAAAATAGTTTTTTACTTCAAATCATTTTACCCCGTCCCTTCCTACTTCCACCGCTGTTGGCCGGGATTTGTTCGTTTCTCAAAAACTTCTCAAAAGCTCAATTTTAAATTTGCTCAGCAGTAATTTTGACATCATTATCCCCCCCCCCCACAGCGATGTGCTCCCCCTCCCTCCATTGCAAAGTGTCAACCCATTTTCAATTCATTTGTTCCCCTCGTCATCCCCCACAAAACCAAAATCCAATATTTTTCGTCATTCGTTTCGTTTTCGCCCCATCACTTTTTTCTCTGCTCTTTTTGCCTTAGCTTTATGCCACTGCTCCTTCTGCTGATGATTGTGGGAATGAATACATCAGCGCCAAATGTTAGCATCACAAAAGGAAGGACGACGGAGCACTCATTCACTTCTCTTCCCCCTCCTCCCAATTCATTCATTCATTCATTCATTGACGACCGCTGCAGCAACCTTTTTCACAAAAAATGTACCATTATTTAATTTGAAAGCAAAAGCCAATGTCAGCCGGGATCACAGTTCCTGGGGTTCAAAGCAATTGCCGAAGAGCGCTTAAGTTTTGCTAATCCAATTTTTTGTGATAAGAATTTCAGCAAGGGTCTGAGAAAATTGCCTATTGTCCAACAATACCGGCTTTTTAATAATGGGAAAGGGACTGAAATTTCCACACCATGTTCATATTTTGCCTAATTTCTTATCAGGGTTTCTTCCTGAAAATTTTCCTTTAAGGTAAGGCCCAAAACCCTGTAAATTATGTCCAAATACCATATTTTAAGTCCTCCCGACTTTTTTCTTTCCCAAAAAACCATACAAAACGTTAAGGACAGCCACTGGCCATGGTCACAAATTTGCTGAAGGAGACGCGGGGATAACCCCCCCCCCCCCCCAAAAAAATCGTTTAACAACAAAAGCCCAAAACAGAGGAGATGCATTTCACCTAAAGCACATAAGTGCTTTTGAACAAATGTTATAGAGAGGGGCGCGCGATGGGTACCTCCCGAAAAGATGGGTAATTATTGTTGTCCCTACAAACATCATATTGTACCATTCGGTTTATTGTTGAGGCGGTTTTGGTATTAGCTGCTGTTCGATTGCATATGTGGGGGCGCAGATGAGTGATAGCCCTTCAAAGATGGCTTGGCTGGCTGCTGAACTCTGTTTGTTGTTGTTTTTGTTGTAATGAGAATGAGGAGTGTCCGTCCCGCTTCTCCCCCCCCCCCCCCCCCCCTCTCTCCATTCGGTGCTTTTGAATTGTCCTCCTCCTCCCCCTCGTCATTTTTCGATGACTCCCCCTCCCCCCCCCCCCCCTCCCCCGCCGGTGTCGTTGGGTCGGAGTCAGTTCATCGCCGGCCGGTTCGGTTCGTCTACGGCCTAACCACCTTAAGGCGCAAATTTTCTAACCACCCTTTTTGAGTATAACTAAAAATACTATTTAATTTGAACCCCCCCTATATGTATATTTTTTGCAGGTAATGCTTGATACAAAAGAAATCTTGGTCACAGAAAATTGATTGCTACACGGCTAGAAGATGCAGTTTTCTTTTTTATTGTTGAGATTTGGTCATAATCCCAAGAAAATTATGTAAATTTTGACTTAAATAAATTTTTTCGGGGGGTGGGGCGGCTTATGGCCGTACAAATATTTTTTTATTGTCGTGTAAATTTCTTAAGGTCAGGTAAACTGCAACAGAGCCATTACTTTTTTGTATCGTATCCATTGTTTTAATTTTTTTTTCAGGCTAATAAAGCCTTCCACACCCTTTTTTGAATCATATCAAGATTACTTTACCATTTTTGGGTGACAAAAAAAACCCATGACACCGGCGACGAATCGGCCGGCGACCAACTGGGGGGGGGGGGGGGGGGGAGGGGGGCGGTTACACCCCTCCCTTGTCGTAGGCGTCCGTGATTGGTGGCGCGGCGAATGTAGCCGCCGTCATTACCCCCCAGTCGCCATCCCGCCCTTTCCGCCGCACCAACTTGTCTTCGTCTTTCCTTTTCCCTCCCGACCCCCCCCCCCCCCCCTCCGGCGCCCCGTCTAAAATATTTTCCATTTTTCACCACAATCCTTTCCCCTCCAACTTCATTTCTTACTTCCTTTCCAATATCTTCTCCCAATTCTTCCATCACCACCAATACCGCTGCCACCATCATTTTTTTTTGTCTATTTGGGGCGTGTAAAAGAGGGGGGGGGGGAAGGAATTGTCAATCAGCGCCAGCATCCATTACCCCCCCCCCCCACCCCACCCCATGGGGTTAGTATAATTCAACAATTTCCTAACTTTTTTCTCTCTTCCTCTCTCTCTCTTTCCTTACTACTGCTGCTGCTCTCCTCTGACGAACTAACTATCAGCCGTTGTGCCTCTCCATATTCCCCTTCCCCCGTTCACGCACTTGCAATTTTCTTCTTTTAATGCCTTGCCACGAAAAAAACTTTAAAAATTAGTGCGTAAAATCCCTCCTTGTTCGATTAGTGAGCGAAAAAAAGAAAAGAAAAGAATCTCAGCCCTTTATTGAATGATTTATGGATTTAATTTTTTTTTTATTGTTTAGAAAATGTGAAAATTTTGTGAGTGCCATAAAATGCAAATTTAGCATTTGCCCGGTAAGAATTAAATATGCACGATTTGCTGTCCTTTTTTGCCTGCCCCTCCCCTATCTCTCATTTATTCCATTCTTCACAAGCTAACATTTTTTTTATGATTATTATTATGCATATTTTTGTCATTTTTATTTGGCAAGAATTTTTTTTTTTTTATTGCAAAATATTAAGTCAGACTTTAAGAATGAGTAACCGTCATTAAATAAATGTGCGTGTTGCTCAAAAAGGTCTGCCAAAGTCCAAGACTTTGATCATAAGAAATTGCATCTAAACAGCAGGATTCTGGGGCCGCTTAATTGGTCAATTTTCTTGTAAAATTTGCCGGCTCTAATGCACTTTATGAGTCCAATCGATTTTTATGAGCCCAATCAGAGTTTATGAGTCCAATCAACTGACCATCATTGGTTTCATGAACCATAATTTTTTTCTTCATGAATTAATCCCTCCATTCTTGGTATCATTCTATAGAAGCTTAAACAATCAATTTCGAAGACATAAAAAGCCGACAAAAGAAAATATTGTTAAAAACAACTTAATTTCCGTTTTTCTCCCCTAATTTTTTTTTGACGGAATTTTTCCAAAATTTTCATGTAAATAATAAATTCTTGAGACTTCAAGCTTTCGGATGATACCAAGAATGTAAGGACTGATTCATGAAGAAGAAAGCTATGGTCAACGAAACCAAGAAGGACCAGTTGATTGGACTCATAAAAATTGAATTGGACTCATAAAATGCGATTGGACTCCTAAAATGCGATTGGACTCATAAAGTGCATTAGAGCCAATTTGCCTCTTTTGCCTGAACTGAACTTAGGGGTGGGAGGCGGTCCGAAAAAGCTAGCGGTCTCCCGACCGTCTTAAATTTTTGCAAATAACTTTTTTAGCCACTGGAATTAAAAAACATTTAGTTGAGCAAATAGTAATTTTTAAAACATATTTAAAATCCTTGGCGCATAGTTTTTGTTATCAAATTTTTTAAATTGTTTTAAAAGTTAAAACAAATGTAAAAAAACAGAGGATCGCGATTAAGGAGAGTTACAGACAAAAATCGAATGTCTCCATACCTTTTTTAACATAATATTTCCCCCATTTTTCAGATATTCCATCAAAAATTAATTCTAAGCGCGGGTAAGAGTACGACGACAACAACGACAGTATTAATTACACTAATTAACTTATTTGTTTCCCTAATACATAAATATTTTATTACATGTTGTGCTGTTTCGTCTTGTTCTCCTCGCCGTTTTCCTTGTTGTAAATATTTGGACAAACTTTTGCCCTTCCATCCGCCAATAAATCATTTGCCTTGTCCCTAAAAAATGTCCCTAAAATTTTTCCCCGCCCGACGGCGCTCATTCATCCTCAAATTGGCCCTGCTCGTTCCGTTTGTGTGGATATGCTCCATCATTTTCATGAATTTGCCTATGACGGTAAGCATTTGGTGGGACATTTGGCAAAAATTTCAAAAAATATTTTATTCGGTTCCCGAAAATAGTGTTTTTTATGTTTTGAAGCCCCCTATTATGCTATTATGTCATACCGAAGAGGGGGAACCTCAAAAACGGTAAGAAAAATATTTGTTTTTTTGTTTGAAAATTGGAATTCTTTTTGTTTTCATTTTTATCATGGTGGACCCTTTGGGATTTTATTTAAAAGTTGCTAAATTTAGAAGAAAAATGACGAAAAAACAGTTGCCCAAAAAGAATTGGACCAGCATGAAGGACAGGAACAGGACGGAATTGGTGTAAAGTCACTTCAGGGGTTAGTTTTCTTAATTTTTTCTTCGTTTTCTTCAAATTTCTGCTGACTAAATAGTACTGAATCTGCAACCCAATAAAATTCGAAGTTTAGCCTATCGCAAATTTTTCCTAAAATTTAAAAAGCAATATTTGTGGGTGCTAAGTACGGAAATGAGAAATCAATAACAGAATGCTTAATTAAACTTGTCTTGTGGAAATAAAACGGGGTGTTTTTTTTTGTCAAATTCAAAAAACTAAAATGTATTTTTTCGAAATTTTTGCCACTCTTTACGAATAAGAATAAAAAGGGGGTGGGGTAGCTCTATTGCACTTTAAGAGTGGACGATTTGTTTGTATATTATGTTATTCATAATGACATTAAACTTTCGATTGGTACCAAGAATTTAGGCCTTGGTCAATATGAAAATGATCTGTTACCGGGTCCATGAAATAAAGCCCCTTTTTTGTTGTCAGATTTGGTCCACCGATTGCGTCAATTGTTGAGCCGCCACCGCCTGCATCAGTGGCCGAAAGTGGACGAAAGGAGAGCAAAAGCAAAGAGGAGGGGGTTCGTTTTTTCGAAATTAAACAAAAAAACTTTTTTTTTTTCGAAATTTGGCTTTATTTTTTAGGCCGGAAACATACCGAAGCCTGACCAACAATTCTTTTTTGACCCAAAATCGCCCATTTACAAGAAGGGCGATGCCAGCCAAGCAGGCGAAGCCGGCAAAGCGGTCAAAATTGACAAGGAGGTTGGTTAGAGTAGTCTGTTTTTTTTTTAATTTCCAGGGTGGATACCTCGCTGGGAAAGGTGTTCTCCGCCTATTATCCCCATTTTACTTATTACTACTATATAAAGGAAAATTTGACATTATTTGTTTTTTTTTTCTTCAAAATTCACATAAAATTTTGCTGCCGACGCCTGTCATCTTCATTGAACACATATCACTTTTTTTTTCAAAAATTGCAGGATTTTCTTCATTTATATGGCAAAAAAATTGTTGATACAATTTGAACACAATATTAAAAATTTTGACAAAAAAGCCATGGGTTTTCATTCAAAATTTATTTATTTATTTTTAGAAATTATCGCCCGCCGAGAAGAAGAAATACGATGATGGCTTTCAAAACAATGCATTCAATCAATATGGTAAGTCGCGCTTCTTTTTTTGAATTTAAAAAATACTTGTTTTCAAGCCTCTGACTTGATCTCACTTCATCGGTCACTTCCTCTACCAGTGGATGACGAGTGGGTTAAAGACAAAAGGAGAAAAATTGACAACAATTTTGCGATTAAAGCGTCCAATCAAGGGGGGGGGGGGGTGTTAGGGTTTTTAAGGGGGATTATTTTGCAAAAATTTTCGTCAACCTGGCAGTTTTTGACCGACCCAAAAAATCCCTGCTTGTGTTAATATGCCTCAATGTTTTTAGCTCGTCTCCAAGGGTCATAATTTTTTTTTTTTTTTTTTTTTGAAAATTGGCTATATATATATATTCTCGACAAATTTTCTCCCGCTCCCAATTTTTTTTGTAGGTGTTTAACCGAAAAATACGCGGACAATTTGCCTGACACATCGGTGGTCATCTGTTTTCATAATGAAGCATGGTCCGTTCTGCTGCGCACCGTGCACAGTGTCATTGAACGAACGCCGGTCCGACTGCTCAACGAGGTCATCCTGGTGGATGACTTCTCCGACATGGAACACACCAAGAAGCCGTTGGACGAGTACATGGCCCAGTTCAAAAAGGTGTGTTGTGGTGTATGCGGGTTGTATTGGATTATGTACCAGGGATGAATTCCGTTTTCCGATTATTTTAGGAGGGGAATTCCGATTTCCGAAGAAATTGGTATCAGAATTATGGTTCCGGATATTTTGTTAGGCCCGAATTTATTTCTTCCAAAACCATTTTTGGCAGACGTGTAATTTCGCTTTTTCTAAAAAAAAATGGGTCTTTGAATAACGGTTTTTTATATCCGAGACCGGCTGCGTCCATGTTAGACAGGCAAAAACCGGAGCATGTTGGTAACCAGTCCCTGTTGAGTCTCCATTTTTCTCCTTATTTATACTGGAATAAAATTCTGTCAGTAAAATCCTTACCATGATTCCGACCCATGCGCCATGCGGGCATTATATTTTGTTTCATTATTCCACTTTACCACGTAGGTCCGTGTTCTGCGGTTGGACAAACGTGAGGGACTCATCCGGGCGCGGTTGCGTGGCGCGGCGGTGGCCAAAGGCCAAGTGATCACCTATTTGGACTCGCATTGCGAGTGCATGGAAGGTGAGTGTGTCTGTGTATGTGATGGACAGGGTTAGCAGTTTTCGGAATTCTTCGAACCCGAACCTAACCGTATCGTTCGAGTAAGTCTATCCCGAAACCTGTCGATTCGGTCATCGAGACTGACCGCTTGGATAACCGAATCAAAATTGACTTCTCCCGGGTTTTGGTTCACCCGCCAACCTAGTAGCTGACGAATTTGACAGATGGCGGATTGATTTGCGCAAAATCTAAAAAACCAATTTTTTTTTTATCTCCAGGTTGGATTGAACCGCTGTTGGACCGAATTCACAAAAATGCGTCCACCGTGGTGTGTCCGGTGATCGACGTGATTGACGACAACACATTTGAGTACCACTCTTCCAAGGCATTCTTCACCAATGTTGGCGGTCCGTTTTGTGTTTTTTTTAAACGACAAAGGACGGGTTTTAAGTCTAACAATTTTTCAAACAAAAAGAAAAAGGGAAAATTTCTTTTTATTTCTTTGAATTGTGAATTGCTTGCTTGGGGGTTAACTTTGGGTTTGCATTTTTTGTTCCTCCCCCCTTGGTTTATTAATTTATAATCCACAAAAAATCGGGTTAAACAATTGTTGAAACATGTTGGCTGTATGGGGTTCCTTGGAAAATTAGAAAAAATTACCAATAAATAAATCTTACAAAAATAAAAAGCCTTTTAAAGAAACCTTTTGAAAAAACGGTTCCCAACGTATATTTTCTAAATTGCCTTTCGGACTTAAATTAAGAGCAAATTTCATGACAATTTTTTCTTTAAAATTTTTTTGTTTGCTTTCACAGTTTTATCTTTTTTACAAAACAATTTTTTGCTGCTGCAGTGTTGTTTGGGTGTGTATCAATTAGGGATGGATATGGCAGATTTTCGATTGCTTTTTGTGTCGGAATTTCATATTCTATCATTTTGTCGATATATGGCAATTCTGGATTTCCTATGGTTTTGGGGCAGAATTAGTTTATTTCGGAACCCTTTTTTATTCATTGGAATTCGATTTTTTCCCCCTATTCGACTTTGGCCTGCATCCCTCTGCTCTGGTGTGTGTGTGTATTGTTTGTGTGCTTTAAGGCTTTGACTGGTCACTGCAGTTCAATTGGCATCCAATTCCGGAACGCGATCGCAAGCACCGGCGACACATTGACCCCGTGCCATCGCCGACAATGGTTTTTTTTTTCAATGTTTTGCTGTCCGAATTTTTAACAAAAAAAAAATTTCTTATCGCCAATTTTATTTAAAAAAAATTTTTTTAAGGCCGGCGGTCTGTTCTCCATTGACCGATCGTACTTCGAAAAGTTGGGCACCTACGACCCGGGCTTCGACATTTGGGGCGGCGAAAATTTGGAACTGTCATTCAAGGCAAATTTGATCGCATTTTTTGTATATATTTAAAAAAAAATTATTTTTTTAAGATTTGGATGTGTGGAGGAAGGCTTGAAATTGTGCCTTGGTAAGCATGGGTTATATTTTTTGTGGGAAATCTTTGTTAAATAACTTTTAAAATTCGCTTTTACATAAAATTTTCAAAAAAAAAATTTTTTTTTTTTTGCAAATTATTAAAGAAAAGTTTGGGTTGAAACTGTTAAAAAAAATTATTTGCTTAATTTTTTATCATAAAAAATAATAATTTCATTTTTAATAGTAATTATTTTATTTTGAGTAATTATTATATTTTTTTTTGACTTAGTTCCCATGTCGGCCACATTTTTCGCAAGCGGAGCCCGTACAAATGGCGGACCGGCGTCAATGTGCTGAAGCGCAACTCCATTCGGTTGGCCGAAGTTTGGCTGGACGACTACAAAAAATATTATTACGAGAGGATAAATGACCAATTGGCACGTTTAACTTTTTTATGATTGAAAACCGGTTTTTAAAATAAAATAAAAGACCAACTTTTTTGAGGGGTAGGATGAATCTCGCCGCAAAAATTTAAAAAAAAACCCCTTGTAGAAAAATTCCTAAAGTTTTTTTTTGGAAAATTTTCGGGAAAAAGTGAAAAAACTCTTGAATTTTCAAGAAATTAATGAAAAATTTTGACTTTTTAAAAATCCTTCATGTTTTTTGGGATTTTTTGCAAATTCTTATTATTCTTTATTCAGGGCGATTATGGTGACATCAAATTGCGAAAGCAGCTCAGAGAGGTGATTTTTAATGAAAAAATAAATAACTCGTCATTTTAGACAGTCTAAAAAAATGGAGAAGATTTAAAAAAAAAGAAAAGAACGGTATATAAAAATTTGTCAAACGAAATCACTTTGCTTAGTGTGGAAGAATGAACCTACAAACCATTTTTATTCAAAAACACAGAAACTACTGAGACACAAAAGTTAGTAAATTGTCATGCCCTTTTTTCTTGGAATTATGAAAGGAATGGATAAAAAGATTTTTTTTTTAATTATTATTTTTTTCCCCCTTTAAGAGACTCCAATGCAAAACATTCAAATGGTATTTGGACAACATTTTCCCGGAGCTGTTCATCCCCGGTGAAGCGGTTGCCAAGGGCGAGGTAGGCAAGCAGTATACTGACCATCGATGGCTGGTCGTGTGTGTATCACACTAAAATTCCATACGAAATCCGATTTTTCCACAATTTCACTGGTATTCTATCGATCTAAAAAGTAAAAAAAAAAATTTTTAATTACAATGAAGAATCGGATATGAAAAAATTTTTTTGTTTGCATAAGCTTATGCTTATGCTTCAAACGCTTTATGAGATTGCCAGAAAAATTTTTTGGGGTCGATCGTTTTTGCAATTCACATCAATTTATTTTAAAAAATTTAACTATTAAAAATAATATATTTTATTTAGTTTACGCATCTTTTTCTTCCTTTTTTTGGGTTAACAAACGTATCAAAATATGTTTGAATTGCGTAAAACTTTTTTGACCCCAGAAATTGTGCTTATTTATGCTTTTGTAAGAAATGAAATTTGTTTTAAAACTTAATAATACTATAATAAATTTAATTTAATGTAATAATTTTGTTGGGATGCCAAAACTTTCGGTTTATTTGTTTTTTTATTTTCGGGTTCTGTCGGCTTCAAATTGCGCTTTTTCATCGTTCGGTCTAGGCAATACTTACAAAAAAAAAAAGCCATTATTTTTCGGGAAAATTTTCTTTTCTGTCCATTGCTTCCCTGATGCTCTTTGGAATTCTGTTATTTTAAATTCTAAGTTTTCTTTAATTTCTGTCTTTTTAATTTTAAACATTAATTTTCTATATAAAAATAAAAGAATATATTTTATTTTTCTGTTTAAATTGAATGTAGGAATAAATAATTTCTTTACTTTTTTCTTTTTATTTATTTTTTTCTGCGCTTCTCAATTTTCATGGCATTTGCTATTTAATATAATTTTGTTTTTATTTTCCTTTTTTTTCCATTATCTTTTCTCAGAAAAAAACACTTTTTTAAGTTACTATAATTCCTTCATATTCTTTGTTTGGGGTGTACCCCATTTCTATTTTTGTTCCAAAAAAACCGGAAGTTCTAATGTTTTTTGGAAAGGATTTTTTCAAAAATAAATAAAACAATCTAAAATTTGAAAATAAATTTTCAAAATTTACAAAAGTTTTATTTGTCATTTCACTTTTTTCTTCTGCTCTTTATCATGCATCAGCTTCTTTTTCTCACATTGTCAGATTGCCAATGGTGTCCGGGTGAAGAACCATCAGCACCAGTTGATGTGTCTAGACTGTGCGATCAAAAAGCGTGATAAATTGAAGCCGATTGGGCTGTGGCCATGCCATGGACAGGGTGGGAACCAAGTGAGTTTTGGCATTTCCATTGGCCCCGCTTGCAGATACGCAACGGTGGGGTGCCGTTGCCGGCGGGCGGCGATGGCGAAAATGGGGGCGATGGTGGTGGGGACCAACCGCTGCCGGCGTCCTGTGTGGACAGCCCGGTGGGGGAGGAGCACAACAATAAGCCGGTTATTGCATATCCGTGCCATTTACAGGGCGGAAATCAGGTGGTTGTTTCTGCTTGCTGTTGTCCTTGTGGGTTGTGGTGGTGGTTTTTTGATAGATTTTGTTCTTTTTTTTCCCCGGAATCGATACAGTACAGGTCATTTTGGGCGATAGGCAGGCTTGTACAGTATTTTTTTTCTTATCTTTTGGGGGGAGGGGGTTCCAATGTTCGAAGTTGTTTTAAGAAAAATTCGAAAAACTTTAAAGGGAACATTTGAAAAACATTTTTTTTTTTTTTGAAAATCATTAAGTATTATTACTTCAGAAATTCTTCAAGTCTTTAAGAATTTTTCTTAAAAAAAGGTTTGAACAAATAGGCTATTTGTGCAAGAATATAATATTTATGAAATAAAATGGCGAAATTTAAGCAGAATTTTTGGCGTGTATCTAATTTTGAAATTATGTTCCGTTTTGGAATTCTGGCTTTTGGTCTTTTTTGTGTCATTTTGGTCAGGAAAATTTCTTTTTGTATTTCCTTTTTTTTTTGGATGCGCCAAATAATTTGTCCACCGCTTTTTGTTGGCTAAAGATGACAGCAACAATAACAAATGGTGCAGAAAAGCAACAGCATTAGAGCAGCAAATGCATCCGCATGGCTTCAACAAAAAATTATATAAAATTTGCGAAAAAAGAATTTCCATAAGTTTTTGTGCCCCCTCTGTTGCTGTTAGGTGCGCAACTTTGGGGGCGGTTCCAAACTGTGCATTGATTGGTCAAAGCAGAAGAGCAGAAAACTCGGTTTTTTTTTTTCGTTTTTTCTTATCAAGAAATTTGTTTGAAAGGCCTTTATTGGTGCCACAACCATGGCGGAAATCAGGTGTATTTTTTTCTACAATTTTCTAAAAAATCGCATTTTTCCAAAAAATATTATTGCTGTTGCTTCGTTGTTGGCTGTTTTATCTTTGTTATTGTTGCTGGATTATTACATTTTGATACCTCCCAATCTGACATTTTCTTCGGACCAAATTCATTAGGCCGACGACTCTTTTTTTTTTGATCCGGAATACATCCTCCCGCGTTATTACTGTATTCTTATGCGATGGCCAGGACCAGGGTTTAATCCATGACTTTTAAGGACGTCTTTAGAAACCGGCCCTGTCATTCTTTGAGGGAAATAAGGGCCCTCGCGAAATTCTCTTTATATTCAGTGGGTTTGGTTTGGCTTGGCAGGCTTCGTGGACTTCGTGAATTAATGTTTTTATTCCCATTTCAGTATTGGATGTTCAGTCGTGACGGTGAACTCAGACGGGACGAGTCGTGCATTGACTATGCCGGCAAGGAGGTGATGATATTCCCGTGCCATTCGCAGGTGATACAAACAAAAAATGTGAAAATGAAAAAAAAACCACTCATTTTTTTTTTTTTTGCAGAAAGGAAACCAAGAATGGCGTTACGATCACAAAGTCTGTTGTTGTTAGGATTATTTTCTTAATTTTTTATAATTGTTTTCCCATTTTGTCCCACAGCTTCGCCAACTGTTTCATGTTGTCACTGGCAAATGCGTAGAAATGAGCAAGGACGGCACCAAATTGAAGGTGAGTGGTGGTGTTAAATAATAATTGTTAAAAAAATATATATATACTTAAATCAACCTAATAATAATAATACTTAATTTGCATTAATTGATTATTTAAAAAAATAAATATATTTGAATAAATTCACAGATGAGTACTTGTGACACGGGCAATATGTACCAGCATTGGACATTCAAGGAGTACAACGAGACAAAGGCGCGCGAGTACGGCATGATACGCGGTGGTGATGGCGCCGAAAATGCTCTTGGCCTATGACTTCGTAATGCCAAAAAAGGGTACTGTATTTGTGGGAACGGGACAAAATCACGCCGGAACAAAATACGCCCCCAGAAATAGTCAAAAAAAACCATTTTTTAAGTAAATTTCTAAAAATAAAAAGACATATGGGTTTTTTTGCGGGTAAATTCCTTTATTTCTTGTTGAACAATTTTTTATGAAATTTCGGCGGCTTGGTTTTGGGGTGCACCCCTCTTATCTCCCCACCCCCCCCCCCACCCCTCTCCGCCCAGAACCAATGTTTTTTATTCAAAATTTTTTGTTTGTATAGTGAGTATGGGACTGGAGCGGATCTTGTCCTGATCCTGATCCAAATTTTTTTTCAAAATTCGGCGCAAAATACTACAGAAAACATATTTCATCTTTAATTTTTTTGTAAAAATATTGAAATTTTGTTTTTATGATTTTTTTTTCCAGAATTTTCTCATATTTTGTGCATAGCAAAGTGCTGTTCTGTTGAATTTCTATATGGTGGTCCCAAATTTTGTTCACCATCAATTTGCTTAAAAAATTTGAAAATTATTTTCTTTTTCAGTTTCTTCTCTTCACCAATGAAATGCAATGCGCACTGAATTTGATGTTTTTCGTCTCATTCCACACAGTTTAAAACCCCCTTTTTTGGAGCAGCACTTAATCCCCACTACAACGGCAATGAATGAGCTGTACCCAAAGGCGTCAACAAAATAAATATTAATTTATATTTAATAATTAATTAAATATTATTTTCCTAATGCTTAATCTCCGCCCTTCTGTTCCCCATCGTATTATATTCTTCCTTTCAAATTCATCTTTCACTTAATTTTGTGCATAATAATGTTTGTTTTTTAATTTAATGAATGCCTCTTCTTTCCCCTCTTTTTCTCTCATTATTATTATTTATAATGGTATGAAAATTAATTTGTTTATTAATTAATTTATTTATTATTTGTATTTCTTCTTGCCTCTTGTCAGAATTTGTTGTTCTTACAATATAAAACAATACTTTTTTATGATCACCTATCGGAATTGTTTTTTAAATATTGCCCCATCATGAATGAGAATTTTATGTCTGTCTGGAAAAATTTGACATATTTTTTCAGCTTTTTATACTTAAAATTGTTGACAATTAATTTTATAGGGGAAATCATAAACTTGGACAAAAATTAATAACACAGAATTCTATTTTACCGGACAGAACGAAATGCACAATGCTAATTAATTGTCTGTACCCTAATTAATTGATTAATTGTCTGTACCTCTTCAGCCCCGGTAAAAACAACGCATCCGCCACACATATAAAAATAATAACAAAAAAAAAGAAGCCTGCAAATACATTAATCCCAACTTGGCTCTTAACAATTGTTTATTTACTTATATTTATATGTTTTCTCGCCTAATTAGTTAAAAGTGGGCAAATTTTGAAGAAGAAAAAAATTCGGAAATCAAATGCCTTTCTCTGCTCACCGATCGGCATTCTCAAAAAAACAGTGTTTCAATTGAAAAAAAAATAGAAACCGCATGGGAAAATCCTAAACATATCGTTCATTTATCAATTAAAAATTTTTTTAATTTTTTACATTGAATTTGGTTTTTTAAAACGAATTGCGCCACCACTAAAAAACAATGGCTTTTCACTTTAATTTTTTTGTGTAATCATTTGGCTGTTCCGTTTGATTGTCTCTGTTTTGTTTTCGCTGTGATATATATATGTTCGACCACCCTATGTATCACACATTTTATATTAAAAAATTTGTGAATTCTTTTTTCTTTTTTTCCAATTGAAAGAAATAAATTTGACAACAAAAAAAGAACTTGTTAAAAACCTTTAACTCCAGCAGGGATCGGGTATGTGAGGTTTTAGCCTCATTTTGTGGTTTTTTGAAAGATCGATGAGGCAAAATTTTCTTAAATTCGGCTTTGATGCTTTGTGGGGTTTTAGAAGAAAAAGTCAGAAGAGGAGGACATGGCCAAGGAAATTGAGATAATTGAAGACGAAGAAACCACGGAGGAGCAGGACATGGCCAAGGCATTGGCATTCAGCAAAACGTACTTTTGGCGAAAAATGGTGGAAGGATGGCACTGTAAAGAGGAAACATTGAACGAAAATCTAATAGAAGATATCCAATATAAATACGAGGACGGAATAGATGGTAGCAATGCTGAACGATTCTATGAACAAAACTCTAAGAGATGAAAGCAATTCTGAAAACGACGACCAAATCGATAATAGTAGGGTAGGGATCGGTCGAGCTCTATTTCAAAGGACTGATAAGGTGATTTCAAAGGACATAAGGGGAAGAATTTGCGAATTCAAAGGACACTTAAAAAATTTTATTTTATGCAATAAAAAATGGTTATTATTCACCAAGCGCGGGGGGGGGGGGTGCGGAGGCGGTGCCGATAGGCGCTTTTTTGACAATTTGGGTCAGATCTGCTAATGGATTTTGGCCTAAAAATGAACATTTTTTACATTTTTTGGGCAAAATTCCGTTTTCAAAGGACATCTTTGAAATAAAGGACGAATCCCTGCCCTGGATAATAGCAATGATAAGAAGAGGCTGATTTCATGATGAAAAAAATCATAGCCATCTGTGAACGATATAAAACAATGACATTGGCAGCCGATGCATACACAAAAAGTTGGGCGGAATGCACAAAACCTAAACAAAAGACGAGTGAATGTGTAGCAGCAGTGAAGCCACGCTTTCTTTTGACAAAATGGAACGAAGAAGATAAAAGAAAAAGGAAACTTGAACTTCTGATGAGCTCAGCTATGGCAGCGATTGTGTTAATTGGCAGGGATATGCTACTCGAAGGGGATGAAGAAAGCGTATATGCATTCGGAACAATTGAGGCAAATTTAATAATAATAATTTCTTTAAATTATAAAATTTACCTATTGCTTTGTTTAGATCGAATTTGAGAACTGTGACAAATGTGCTGTTACACTAGGGATGCCTTATGATAGTGTCGGTGAGCAATCCTAAGCTTCTTCACGAAAACTTAGAAGTAGCGCCGAGAAATGGATAAATTTGTGATTTGTATTTGTTTAGATCATATTTGAGAACAAGGACAAATGTGCTTTTACACAAGAGAAGCCTTATGTTGATAATGTCGGTAAGTAGCCTGGGATTTTTCACGAAAAACTCTTGCCCTGAGGTTTTAAACAATGGCAAACTTTTAAAATAGTGGCAAAAAATGACAGTTAATTTTTAAAATTAAAATCTATTAAAAAAAAGATGACATAAAAAAACTCAACATTCATCATCGTCTCAAATTCATTTGGGGCGTAAACCGCGGTTAGGAAGGGGCAGGTCCTTATGATGGCGGTTCAGCACCGATCGCTATCCCAGCTATCCCATCCGTCCATGTGGCTTGTACTCGTTGAATACGGGAACTGGTTCCCGTCTCCTTTTTCGGGTGCTCCGGCTGAAAGATGCTTACTCCGATCCCATTTGTTGCTTGGCTGGTGGGAGATTCTTTCCGAATTACTCGGTGCGCCGGGCCAAAACTCCCGAACTTCTCCGACCCTTTTCCCCTTATTAGGCGCTGATTGGATGCTGAACAACAATTTGGACAAAGGATGAAAAGGCATAGAAAGCATAAAATGTAAATGCAATAGCAATAGGTTAGCTAACAAATAAGAGAAAAAATTATGATAGGAAACTTTGTGCGAATTTTTTGCACAGAATTGGAGCCGGAGATGAGCCGACCGATGAAAAGAATTCAAAATGAGAAAAGTGGAAGAAACGATTAGGAGCAAATCGTGCGAATAGGAACGGAAAATAGATGAGAAAAGAAAGAAACCAAAAAAGAGAGGGTGATCAATTTGAAGAATTGTAGAAGCGGGATTCCCCCAATCACTTCAGTGCCCTTTTGCCCCTTTCTTCGTTCGGTATTTGCGCGATGGACCTTGCCAGTCAATCCGCTCGTACTCAGTTTCCGATCAGTTTCCCTTCGGGCCCGGTGCGTAAGACGAAATCCTCGCCCGTTGTGGCGGGTTTTGACCCGCCTTCTCGTCGCTAATGCCAAAATTGGTAACAAATAAAGCCTTATTTAACTATTCAGCGGTTCATGGACAAATGAAATTCACTCTGCAAAAAATCCATGCCCATATGGCGCCCAAAAGTCGGCGCCTAATCGCCTGTCGGTCTATTCACGTATTATAATCAGTGTTCCCCAGATGTAAGAGTTTATTTTGAGAATCCAATGAATGATATTTAAACTTTTGAAAGTATTCTTACTAAAATTGCCTCCACAGTTTAATCTTTTTAAACAAAAAAAATGTTTTTTTTTTTCTAAATGAGACGTTTTGACCTCAAACGAGTTCTTTGAAAATTTTCATTTGGGTATTAAACAAATTTTTTTTGGCATAAGATTAAATGTTGAACTTTGATAATTTTTTAATGCAACAAACTTCAGAAATAAAAAATATGTTTCCACAACAATTATCAACAATAACAACAACAAAAAATACATAATCAATGAATTTGTTTTTATCCCAAACTTTCGCTTTCATTTCACATAGTCTGCTGTTGATGATGACCAGCAGGCTGCAGCAGCTATTACATAATAGTACACGTGCAACCACTGCAATCGCAGGTGCAACCACTGCAATCGGGGCAACAGTTGCCAAGGCCCGTGCAACATGCATCACAACCATTGCAACAGGCCGTGCAACATGCATCACAACCATTGCAACAGGCCGTGCAACATGCATCACAACCAGTGGTGCAACTGTCTCCACTACAACAACAACAGCAGCAGCAGTCAGCATCATCGGTCGAAGGCACGGCATCGTATCCACCACCACTTTTGCCACCACTACCATTGCAGTCAACGCCGATGCTGCCTGTGGGTGTGCAAATAATGGGTCGGGGTCGTTTCGGCCCCACGTTTCGGCCCCAGCAACATTTAAAGTATCATAACTTTTTTCATTGCCAACCAAATGCAACAAATTTATTATCATTCGAAAGCTCTTCATGAGCTCTATTAGACTTCTAAAAGTCTTAAAGAATAGTCGATTTACAGAAAATGTATGAACCAAAAAATACCAAAATTCTGACTTTTTGGTGTTTTTCATGTTGTAACTTTTTTTTAAGTTGGTCAATCGATTAGCAATAGCTTATTCATACCTTCTAAACACTTAAAGCTTTAGAATGATACCAAATTTGTGAAATTTGGTTGACTTTGAAAAAAGTTACAAAGTCCTAAACGAGTCTGGGGCCGAAACGTGGGGGCCGAAACGTGCCTGGCCGGCAAATAATATGTTAATTCCTTTGGAAGAAAAAGGAAATTTAGTGGGAAAATTTTGTTACAAATATTCTTTTTTAAATGAGTTGAAATAGTACTGTTTCTTCATGTCTTTTACTTGGCTTCAATCTCCTCACTTCGCAGGAAACTTCCAATGTTTTTTAAATTGTCTTTTCCAAAAATTTTAAAACGGCAAAATTCAAAAAGTAAAAACAAACTGATTCAAACATTAAAACTTATAAAAGGACGCTTTTTCTAATTTTTCTCGAGAAGTTCTTTGAAATTTGCTAAAGTTTTTCCAGGAATGCTTCCAAAAAGTCCCGGTTTAGCTACGGTTCCCGATTAAAATCGAGGGCCCCGGTCCCGGTCATGAGAGTTCTTGGCCCCGAAAGAACTGGTCCCGTTTTTTGCCAAGAACCCCTGTCCCGTGTTACCCTAAATACTTAGCACCCTTCAAACCCCCGCCGAATGAGTATAAAAGTGTGATATCACAACACTGCCGTAAACTAAGTTAGAAAGATTTTTCGGATTTTGGTTGAACTGACATTTACATAAAAACAAAAAAAAGCTTTTTGTCAAATATGCATTCTTTTAAAATTTATAAATTGAGAAATTTGAGTTTCTCCCTCAAGCACCTCCACCACAGTTGCTTCCTGACAGTTCACCAATTTGATAAAACAAAAGATAATTGTTAAGATTTGGTCGCTGATTTGGGTAGTTAGCGGGATAGTGGCCATGGCTACCATAATGCGCGTGGTGGCTACTGTTACCGTAATGATTATGGGCACCACGATGCGCACGCGTTCCACCGACTAAAAATTTCATTTTAAATTAGAAATTTATATATATTTTTATTCAATTAAATTAAGGGGGATGTTTGATAATTGCAACATTAGATCAGCAGGGTTTTGCACCGGCTTTCTCGAATACCATTTTCGGGTCCTAATTTTAGCGTTTACAATCGAGCGAGATCACTATTAAGCGCCAGTTGTTCTCTTCCATTGTCGCCAAAAATTTAGATTTATATTTGGAAAACTATAGCCTCGTAAAACTTGCCTTTTTTAAAAAAACATTTTACTTTTGAACTTTATTTTTTTGCGAAAATTCATAGATGCAATTTTTTTTTTTACAAAAAGAGGAGGTTTTCAAAATACTAAGGCTATTTTCTTCTCAATTATTTTAGGGGTTTAAAAAAACTTAAATTGGTTTCAAAAACAACAAGGGTAAGGCTTGAAAAAATACTTTCAAAAAGAAAAATAAATAACGGTATTAAACGTGCATGTCGCTGCTCAATAGTGGGACACTAATCGACCGAATGCGAATTAATGAATTTATTCATTGAAAGTAACAAACACATTGATAAGTAGGGATGCGAATTAATTTTTTTAAATTTTTTTTTGCTAATATTTTTTAAGAAAAGGCTCATACTGCGTTTCAATTTTTTGATTTGGACGTAGCCACCGACCTTTGAGGCAAATATACCTTTTTTTCTGCGCATCCACGTGGTTTAAACTAGGGTTCAGCCCCGAACTTTTTCAGGGAATTATGAAAGTCGTCAATTGCACTTCAAATAAGATGGAGGTGTCTTTAAATGAGTTTTTAAGACTTTTTTGTTCTGGAAGTTTTTCTTTTATCTTTTTTCGGCTTTTTATGAAAATTTTGTCCCCGACGTCTGTCCCCGAAGGGTCGGGGCTGAACCCTAGTTTAAACTTTAAATGACTTTAATAATGCCTTCTTTTTTTTTTGCCTTATTTGGGATTTTCGTGCCTTTAATTCCTTTTTAGGCATTTTTGGGCGTTTATTTTCAAAATTTTTGAGAAATTCATAAGAAAAATGGGTTCTTATCCTTTTTGCCAGCCCCCTCGAAACTTTCAAATAAAAAGTCGTTTCTAGGGTAATTGGGGCGCTGATCACGAATATGACCTTAGTTTTCCAAAATTCCGACTCCCGGACCCGAATTCGAACAAAAAACCAACTTTCATAGATGGCGTACAAAACATATTTCTAGGGGGGTTTTTGGGTCACTTATCACGATTCCGGCACCTATTTCGACCAATTTCGAACCACGGAAACTGCACTCGAGAGGTTGCTGATCACGAAATTGACATTAATTTTAAAAATAAAAATAATTGTCAAAAAAATCAAGAGGGGCTTCCCTTTGGTTTCAAAAATGGTGACTTTTCATATAGCGCCAAAACGCCTTTTTAGTCGGTCTCTATTGGTAAGGTATAGTGAGTAGAGATCGGAAACTTGGATAAATCCATTAATTAATCAATAAATTAACTATTGTATTGAAATTTCCCATTATTGACTATTGACGATTTTCGTCAATCGATTTATTGATCAATAAATTGACTATTGTTTGGTTCCAATTAATTGATTTTTATTCATCAATTAATTGTATTGTATTGAATTATCACGCATATTGATTAGAGATCGGGTCAATCAATTAATTGATCAATAAATTGACTATTGTTTTGCTCCAATTAATTGATTTTTTTGATCAATTAATTGTTTTGTCCGATCTCTAATAGTGAGGTCTTCTAATGATTGTTGAGAGAGAAGAATTATTATTTACAAACCAAAACTTTTTACCAATTTTTGGCGAATTTGGACCTTCGGCGGTTGGCATTTTAACATTTAATTTTTCATTCTCATTTTTTTCACCGTCAGCTGATAATAATAAATATTGCTTGACTCTTTTTAGATTCATTTTTGCCTCTTCCACATTCGTTCCTTTTCCAAGAAAATAAGCCCAGCGTGCCACCTGGAATTTTTTTAAAAAAAAAATTTATTTTTCTAAAAAATAAAATTCGTTAAAATTATAAAAATTTAACTGCCCAACCTTAATACAATTTTCTTTGTTCTCAAAATGAATTTCAGAAACTCTTTGATCTAAGTTTGCTGTTGCGACTGAGTTAGTTTCCATCATCACATTGAGAATTGTCATAATTTTGTCTCCTTTTTTAAATATTGGATTTATCGCAATCTTTTCCAAGTGCTTTACTGAAATTGTTTTTACTTGATCAATATATTTAACAATTATTTTGTTTTTCCCGTAAAAACTGTTATTCCACCCAAATACTGAAAAAATTTCGCCGTGACGCCTAACGGCACCACCGGACCCCATTCACTCATGTCAGTGCTTCTGAAAATCTATCTCAAAATCCACAAAATTGGCAATTTTGTGCAAAATCTGCTATGAAATCCATCATTTTACTGATATTTTGCTCCTGAATAATTTTTTTTTTCCAAATGATGATTTTTAGACGGAAATAATGAAATAATCAAACAAAAAAAAAATTATTAAAGTTTCTGCCTTATCTTATTACCCGGTTGGACCCGATAACCGGACCCGGATATAACATCTGGGCCTGAACCGGGCATTTATGACTCGGCAATACCCGGACCATATTTTCGCCCACATATTTTTTGCTTAATTTGTTTGTGCTTAAAAGTCTGCGCGAACTTTTGTCCTAAAGAAATTAGGTGTATTTGTCTTATTTGATTACTTATGTTTGACTCATCCTTGGTGCATGTTTGTAAATATTTGCAATATTTAAAAAAACGTTCGATAAGCATGTAACGGATTCCGCATTCTATCAAATGTTCTTTTCTGTTCAGTGGCAATAAAATTTCATTTTGGATAATTGCACCAAGATTTTTCCATTCTGCTTGGTTTCTGTACCGTATAGTTGTTGCACTCAGTTCTTTGCATATTGACTCGTGCAATTTGACCCTTTCTTCTTTCTCAGCATTTTCTTCCTATGTAATAATGACAGATTAAATTCCTTTTACATTTTCATAAATGGTTGGCAAGTTTCCCAGGATATTTTTTGGTCGGGATCCCAGGACGGGACTCGGAACGCGAAGAGATTCCAACTTTTTGAAGCCGAACTAGTTCAATGGGGGATTAGAAAAGCCAGGGTCAGGGCCAGGTCAAATGGCCATCGTGTTATTTTAAGAAGATATGTAATTGTATAACAATATGCATTTCGCGTTATATGACTCGTTTAATCTATGATTACGTCATATCTATGATTTTTACTCAATTTAAGCAGGTCATCGCCAGACCAAATTGGTGCCTGGCCTATGGCCAGACACCAATTGGGTATGGCGATGCCCTAAAAACATTGGGTGAAAGTCCTAGATATGACAAAATCATAGATTGTATGACGTCATATAACATTAGATGTCACATTACGTAATCAGCGCCCTAAATTATCCCAAGAACCAAGAAACATCTTTTTTCAAAATTTCCGAAGAGGAGGGGCGGGCGGGGGGGGGGGGGGGGGGGAAGGGAGTCGCAAAACCGAAAAGCACCGTATTTTTTTGAAAGTTTTTTTTCAATAATCAATTTTTAATAATATAGAGCTTTTAAGACCTCCTGATTTGGTTTCTGTGCAAAACAAGCCAAAATGATTGCAGTGAATGCAAAAATTGAAAAATAATATTTCATTTTTTTCTAAAATAATTTAAAAATATTCTAAAATGTGAAATAGTTTTATTATTTTAAGATTTATTCTGAATTTCTATATTAGAGGAAGACTTTGTAAAGCAATAAATTATTAAATACGTCATAAAATATTTTTATTAAAATTATTGATTTTTTTTTTAGTTTTTAAAAAACGTATACATAATACATATGAAGATGAAGCAAATGCAATAATATTAATAAATATTGCCTCATAAGTAGGGTTGTCGGTTTGAAGCCGAACCGAAAAGCGACGAGAAAGTTCGGTTTCGGTTATCGGTTTTGGTTCGGTTAACCGAAACGACTGATTTCGGTCGATGATTTTTTAATGGATTTTGGTGCGAAATTTGGTTTTTTAATGGATTTTTGGTGCCAAATTGGGATTTTTGAAGACTCTAAGGATGATTTAGAAACTGAAAGCACATCTCTGATAACCCACATGCTTTACTTCTTTTAAAACCAGGCCCCCAGGTCTGAGATTTTGACCTCATTTTGTGGTTTTTTTCGAAAAAAATTTACAAAAAATTACCAATGTTAGGCTACAATCGATTAACAATTCTGACTCGAATTTTGAAAGTTTTTCTCAGGTGGCATATCTGGACCACTGTACCCCAATTAGCTTAAGTTTTCTCCGAATATGTCTCAAGAATCCACCAAACTTAGACATTTTTATTATAAAATCCGTTACTAAAAGACACTGAGATTTTGAAAAATTTTCCCGGCGGCGCCTATCGGCACCGGCGGCCCCTACCTTTTTAAATGGGTTAAAAACTAAAAAGTTACTTAAAAAATTCAAAATTAAAGCCTAAAAAAGCACAAAGAACGCCCGGGGGCCACTTGGCTCCCTTCAGCAGCTCCTCCATGTCTGCCGCTTCGCGCCGCAAATCCGCTGTTTGCGATTTCTTTACCAGCCCCAACTTCACCGATTCCGTAGAGAAATATCGAAATATTGGATAACAAAAAGGAGATTTTAAAAATTTCGGGAACTTTTATCGCACCATGTATGTCATGCCTAAAATGTGCATATATTTTGCCAAACCAAAATCCCATATTTACGCCTGGGACATTTGTTTAAATTTAATTTTTAGCAATCCAAAAAACATTTTTTCCTAATTAACTAAAATAACGAAAAAATTGGTCCGAAGAATTTGAACTAATCAATCAATCAAACGTAAACATGGCATATAAAAAAGCAAATTACCGAAACGATACCTTTAGACAATGGCACCAATGCTTATGGTAAAATTTAGTGTTAGGAACCGGACCGGACTCCGGCCGGATTTTTCCGGATCCGGGTCCGGAATCCGGGTTTTTTGGGCCTCACCGGATTTTTCCGGATTATCCGGAAAAATCCCACCGGTAAATTTTTGAAAATGAAAATCCGGTTCCGGATCCGGCGTTTTCAAAACCGGATTTCCGGATTTTTCCTGATCCGGCTAACGATGGTAATTTGAAGAAAGAACTGAGATAAGAATTTTAGTGGGAAATTGCACCCAAATAAATTAATTTTTTGAATTATTTATGGATTATTCGTGGCTTAGTTTTTACTTGGCTGACGACTCCTGTTCCAAAAAACAAAAATTTGGTTGAGTTCAACTACCAGAAAGCAATTCAAATAAACAAATGGGTTCGTCTGGGAAAAGTTATGACTACTCGAAATTTAAACAAATAGGTTCATCTGGGAAAAATTATTTACTCGATTTTTTGTTTTCCAAATAACTTAAACCTTGACCAATTTTGGCGAAAATCTGTTAACTTTTAAAAAATTTCCCCCGGTGGCGCCTATCGGCACCACCCGCCTCCCATTCTCGTAGATTTTTTATCTTAAAGTTCCCTTAAAATTGGTCATTCTAAGTGCAAAGATTTTCACGAAAAAACACTAAGATTTTCGAAATTTTTCCGGGGACGTCTATCAACATTAAAATCTCCTAAATTGACCAGCTTTTGGTCAAAATCTGTTACTAAAGCACACCCAGATTAAAAAAAAATTTCCCGGCGGCGCCTATCGGCACCGCCGTAACCCATTTGCTTTATTTATTAGATTTTTCTTAAAATCGATCACAAAAAATTAGCCATTTTTTTGCGCAAACCTTTTTATATTTGAAGGGATTTTTTAGTATAATTTTTAAAAAATCCGGAACCGGATCCGGATCCGGCTTTTTGAAAACCGGACTCCGGAAAATTTTTCAAAAAAACGTAATCCGGAAAAATCCCACCGGTAAATTTTTAAAAATGAAAATCCGGTTCCGGATCCGGCGAAAAATTTTTGCAGTTTGAAAATCCGGTTCCGGATCCGGGAAATCAAATTTTCCTAACACTAGTAAAATTCTTTTCAAAATGCCCAACTTTGAAGTCTTTTCTGAAGGAAAAGGGCCAGATCGGGTATACAATGAAAAAGTGATTGTCATATTTTTTATTTTTTTTATTTTTTAAGTGCATAAGAAAATTTTTTTGTTAATATTTATGGAAGGTTAGACAATTGATCAAGGGACCCGGGTGTCTCTTTTCAATTTATAATCGCGCAAAAATCAAAAAAATTTAGTTAGGTTAAATGAAAATTTATGAGCGAAAAAGTACGAAAAATTTGGTAAATTTTGATTTTTTCACTTAATAAATCCTAATTTTTTGTTAATTTAATCAGTTTTTTGAATTTTGCATATTAATAGAAAAGGATAAATTTACTGAAAGATATAAGAATTTTTAGTTGGATTGTTTCTTTTGGCTGAGTCGACGGAACGTGGAATTGACGAAACGTGGGTGCGCCGGCCAATATTTCCATCCGAGGCATTCCATTTTACATAAATTTGAAGGAGAAATTTTTATTGTCAAATTTTTATTAAACGCATTGATTAATAACGTATAAACAATTGTACATTCAAAGAATTCTCCCCCCCCCCCCCCCCTTTAGATTTTTTGCCATTATTAGCCATTGTCACATTTATTCTTTACCATTTGTAAATAATCCCTAAAATTTCGAGAGCTATTTGAAATGCAGTGCAAAGTAATAAGTTTAGAACATTTTGTTTTTTTGTAGGGTTTATCCCCGTCCCTTGGGGGACAGGAATATCGGGGACCAGGGAAGAAATTCCCGACAAAAGGAGAAATTAAAAAATGACGGTGACAAACATTTTTTTCGGGGATAAAATTTTGATAAAAATTCAAAAAGAAGAAAAAAAAAATTTCAAGAACCTTAAAAACTCTTCTCATCTTATTTCAAGTGAAATTGACGACTTTTGTAATTCCCCGAATTGGGTCGGGGATAACCCCTATTTTTTGAGATATGAAAAACATATTATTTTTGGGGGAAAAACCCAGCAAATTATTTCTTAAATAAGGAATTAAAGGATTTTTGACAAAATTCCACTATAATTTCCTATTGACCGCTAATGGAATTTTGGTTGGCACTTTTTTTGCTTTTCATTCCTTTTGCGTGTAGCGACGAACACGAACCATCGTGCAGTGAAAGTCTTCAAATGCAAAATGGTGATGGCAATAACAAAGAAAAAGTGGCCAAAATTCGCGAACAATTAAAAGGTGAGGAGAAAGACATTTGCTAATTGATGTGATTAACCAATGAAAAAAACAACAAATGCCCTTGAATTCGACAGGTCTAAAAAATTTAAACATTAAAATTAAGCCTGGCAATTTTATGTCATGTGCTTAGGCCTAAATTGGGCATGCTTCCGAGCGCAGGGCCCGAGTTCGAACCAAAAGTCGAAAATTCCAATTTTTAATTCTATTTTTGGGCCAAAAAAACAAAATTAGCCAAACATAATTATCATGACGCTTTTTTGCTGGAATAAGAATTCCTTTCACTGCTTCCATATAATAAATTCATTTTAATTTAAAAAAGCGAGTTTCAAAAATTGGATTTTCGACTTATTTTAATTCGTGTCCTCGGAATTGGCCGGAATGGATATCAGAATCGTGTTCAACGACCCCAAAAACCCACTAAAGCATGTTTTATGGACCTTAATATTTAAAAAATTTTTTTTTGCAAAAGGGCGGGTGACCAAGTACAGTATTACCCTTTTGGTAATAAGCTACAGTATTACCTCTTTTTCTAATGAGCCTATCATTGAAACATAATTCGTTTCTTTTTATTAGGTTTTTTGGCTGCCAATTATTCCGAGCTGTTGGCCGAAGGGTGCAAATTTTTAAAACAAATTAAAAAGGAAAAGAATGGCCTAATTGATGAGCTTGCGAAAAGTGTTGAGGAAGAAGCGTGCTCAAAACAACAGATGAACCAAGTGGACAAAAGCAGTGATTTGGAATTGCTTCAAATATTCCAAACCAAAGGACCACAAATTTTGGCACAAACCAAAGACAAAGAAGCAAACGAAAATGGACAAAATGCCGACAAATTGACAGAATTTGGCACTTTCATGACGGCACTTTTGGCCGAATTGCCGGAGGGCAAAATCAAAAAAGCCCTACAGCAACCGGTTACAGGAAAGGAGCAACTATTTTGGCCCAGCGACTTATTGGATATTATGCTTAACAATCTGACCCACTTTAATCGAAAAAAGAGAAGGCCTGAAAGCAACGGAAATTCAGGAAAAAATTTAGGAAAACCGAAAAAAATTGCTGGAAATTCTCATTCTCCGACAGCTCGCCATTCTCGCAGACGCCTCCAGCGTAGTGCCTACTCAGAATTGTTGCCTCTTGCTTGGGCACTTGGGTCAATGGGTTTACTTGAAAACAATTTGCATTGTATCTTTTTATCATGCTTACTAATTGCTTATTGGTGACCCTTTTGGTGCCATTGAATTGGCCTTGAATGATGACAAGAAATGTCGGCATCTGTCGGACTGTCTTTAAACCAACGAATTTTTTATAAGAAAAAATACGTATATATTGTTGCAATTGTTGATTTTATATAAAGTAAAGAAAAAAGTTTCATCCCTAAAATAGAGTTTCCACCGAAAAATGTTTCCACCCATTATTATTTGATTTGCAATAAATTACTCCCGTAAATTCGGTAAAACTTTAAAATTGCTAAATTTGGTGCCCTTTTTCGATCTTTTGTATAACTCAAATTCGGCAAAGGTCAGGGTCCTAGATTATCTATGTGCAGTGATCCCCACCAGTTGGGATGGGAAGGAATTCGGTTTCCGAATCCTCCGTTTTTTGGGTTGGAATTTTTGTTCCGAATTGTTTTTCAACACCCAGAATTCCGTTTTTGGATTTCAGAAAAGTTTTGAAGCCCCGTAATTTCTATTTTTCCAACAAAAAAATTTGGACTTCGGCTCCTATCCCTTCCCCCCCCCCCCACCATCATGACGAGCAGCAATATCTCCAATAACAGCACAGCAGTTGCCCCTCATTAACACACCGAAACACTCACATTCATACGTCATCAGTGCATCATCAACACCATTAATTGATGAACACATCGCAGCGTCATCGAAGCGGACGCAATTTGTGGGGTGTTGTTGACATTAGTTTGGTTGGGACTGATTTGATTGGCTCTGTTGTCGGTCGGTTGGCAATGATCGATGACTACTTGCGCAGCCTCCGTCCCCCCGGGGAAAAGAGAGGGAGGGGACAACAAAATAGAAAAAATTTTAGTCCATCGTCGTTTTACGGGTTTTCAGGCTTCCATTCATTCCTAAAATTGTGGTTCTTCTTATGAACTGATCAGTTTGTTTACACTGGAATTGTCCATCGCAACTGATCAGTCATGTCAAAGCGCATAAAACTGTAGGGATGTGATCTCAAAACCCCCAAAACCAGGCAAATACCGAATTTTTCGGCAGATTAACAATCAAAGGGGGAAGGTAGGAAATTGTCCGTCTTATTTCTCCTCTTCCCTTAAATGAAAATTAATATAATTTTTGATATATTGTTTGAAAATTGTATTAAAAAATTTATTAAAAATCCCAAAAGAAGCCTATTGGCTCCAAAAATGGGCTTGACCCTTTTGGCCACAATAGCATCGTCGATGTCCATTGGGCGAGGAGAGTCCGAGCCGCGCGAGCTGTACATCGACGACATCACACTGATGTTCTTCGACAGTTTGATGGTTTGTGCATGTGAAGTTCACAAAAGTATCTTCATTTATATATTAATAAATAAATTTTTCTTCTTTTTTTTTGTTGGTTTGAGAAATTAATAAAAAAATAAATATTTAGGGGTTAATTTTAAATTTTCAACATTCAATTAAGGTCGCATTAAACGCTGCATTCCCAGAACAACAAATTCAGTTCGACTTTTTTGAATGTAAGTTTATGTACATAAATATCGGCTAAAAAGCTAAAAATAAATGTAATAAAAATGGAAGAAATGTTGAAAAATTACGGAAATTAAGGTATTTTTCTCCAAAAAAGTCTTAAATTTAACGTCAATTATTCAACTGCTTTAAATATATTAGAAATGATTTTTTTATTACTATGTTAATCCATTTGGTAAAGAAATCAATAAGCATTTGTCGTCAAAAAAATTGTTGAAATTAATTTGCAATTTCAGAACATGACAGGAAAAATTTTAACACAATGAATTGGTAACTGATCAATCACTAACCAATTCAAACTAGGGGTGTGCGAAAATCTCAAAAAAAAAAAAAATTTCGGAAACGAAAGCGAAACAAAAAAAATAAATTTTCAAAAACTGAAAACGAAAACCGAACTCAAAAATAACCGAAAAAACCGAAAACAAAATTTCGCACACCCCTGATTCAAACCAGTACAGATGGGTGTTTTTTGCGTCTGATTGTGTAATTGGTTAAAAATAAATGCAATAAAATCTTTAGGTTTGAAAGCATCAGAAATTTTTTTTAAAAGTTGGTTAAATCGAATTTTGCTTTTAAAGTTAGTGTTTTTTAGCCTGAGTCATATCCTGAGCAAACATTTTGAATCAGGACATTACAAAACAAAGGATTAATCAAAAATCAGAATTTATAGGAACCCTATTTCAAGGAGAAGTTAGGTTGTTCGACCTATGGACCTAAAAGTTTTTTATTGATCGCTTGAATAAATTTAGCAAAATTCAAGTTTACTTCTGCAAAACTTATCCGAATTCCTGTATAGATGAGGATGATGACGGTGAAATTATGAGGGTACGAACGGACGAAGAGTTGGCCACCTTTTTATACGATTTGTCACCAAATTTTGATGACACCAGGCATCGGCAACCACTCAAAATTTGTCTCAGTAAATCAACAAAATTTTAATAAATTATAAATAATTTTAATTTAAATTTGGAGAAACGACGAATTGTTATCGGCAACAAAGCATTGATTTTGAGGACGACAATGCACAGCAACAGCACCAATTTGAGCCGGAACAGTTGCATTTCATTGAACGATTGTCGGACGGACAATTTGGCAGTGTGTACAAGTGGGGGAAATTTGAATTTGGGGAAATTAAAAAACATTAACGAAGGGGGCTGGATTTGTCCGCAATATTTCGAAATCTAGGCTATACATTGTTACGGATTACGAAGTTCGGGTTGCTTTTATGGATGATTTTTTTTCAAAATTTTCCGTTGCAATGTGACCGTAGTGATCACTTAAATTAAACCCTGGAAAGGGGCTTAAAGACACGTGAATCTAACCCGTAAACCGGAGCCAAATGTTTGATTTTGGGCGTCTCTTATTGGACTCTTTATGAAATTTAGTCAATTGAAAATCCGTTTTTTATCCGTTTTTTATCCATTTTTTATCCCCCAATCCTTTTGCGCCCACAGAGCTTTGGACACACGAAATGATCAATTGATGGCAGTGAAATGTATTGCAGTGGACGGTGCAAGCAGCACACGACAGGGTCTGCTCAATGAAATTGCCATTTTGAAGGTCCACATCGCCGAAAAAATTAGAATTTATATTCATATAAACTGAAAAAGTAAGAGGAAAGAGTTGAATTTGCTAAAATAATTCAAAAATTTATTAATTGTACAAAATAGTGATTTTTGTATTGATTACAAAATTTATAAGCGCCTCATAATTAATAATAGTATAAAACTGATTAAAATTCTGATCAAAAAGGGATGGAAAAATAGGGTAATCGACATTTTTTTTAAATAATTAGGCAAATAAAAAACCCTATTTTTGTAAAAGGTAATCAGAAAATATATAAATAATTAAAACAAAAAAATTATTTTCTAATTTGCATTATTAATTCACAGTTTAGAGGTGTGCCCATGTGAACATTGTCCAATTTCATGCAGCTCTTTTTGTAGACAATCAACTGCTCATTTGCATGGTCGTTTAATTTAATTTAAATTTTATTTTATTTATTTTTTTTTATTCCTTTTTTCCCTTAGGAACTAATGGACGCACTTTCGCTCGATCGTTATGGCCAATTACCTCCTTCAGTTTTGGGTAAAAATTATATTAGGGAGAATAATTTTAAAATTTTTTATAAATATTTCTTCCCCTCGATTTTGGAGTAAAAGTGAATTTTTAATTTTGATGAATTTTTTCCTCATTTTACATCATATTTTGGCATAGAAAATTAAATTTAAACAAATTTTTTCACTGGTCAGGTGCCGTTTCTGTTGCTGTAATGGACGGGCTTAAATACCTTTGGGATTTGCACATTATGCACAGGCAAAATAATTATATTATATTTTTTTAATTGTTTTTTAATTTTTCCAACCCCAGGGACATTAAGCCAAGCAATTTTCTTGTCAATTCATCAGGACAAATCAAATTGGCCGATTTTGGAGTTTCAAAGCAAATGGCTCAATCTGTGGCTTGGTCATATGTTGGCACCAAAGTATGAAAAATTCAAAAATAAATAAAAATCAAATATTGTTAGGTTTATATGGCACCCGAAAGGCTTGGAGGGGATATTTACAGGTATTTTCAGATAAAACAGTTTAATAACACATAAAAAAAATCAGTTTAAAATAATAATTAACTTTTTATCTCAAATTTCACATTAAAACTGAGCAATTTTAATTAATCAAATGTGAAAAATTATTTTATAAAATAATTTATAACCAAAATATATTAACATTCTTTGGTTGTTTAATTTAAATAAAAATTAAATAATTAGACACTAATTAAAATTTCTATTTTTAATCGAAATTTTATTTCACTATTAATATTTTGAATTTTTTTTTTGTATAGCGTTGCCAGTGATGTGTGGAGTTTGGGCATTTCATTGGCCGAAATGGCATTGGGCCGTTTCCCATTTGGCACCGTGACAACTTCAGCATTTATGGTGCCAAATTTGTACAACATTGAATCATTGATCAGCAGGCCGGAAATGATCACTACCGTAACCAGTCAGCCAGAACTGAGTGCCATGGGCTACGGTTTTGACTGTTTGATCGCAGGATGGTACTGTCGAATAAAAAAAGTTACCATTAATTAGGACTCAAAGCTTAGTATCAACAATGTTTTCGGTAAATAAATATTACAAGGGATTCGGGTTCGTTTGGACCCCGGGCTTACTTAAGACCAGAGACCGGAATTTCCGAAAATTCCGGATCAGGATTAGGGAATTGACCCTGACCGAGACGGACCGGATTATAAATTCTGTTTTTCCGGACTCCTGATCCGGGTCCATTTTTCCAAAAACACCCGGACCAGAAGTCCGGAAAAATCCTGACAGGGTCCGGTCCTGTTCCGATCTCTACTTAAAACCATAACTATTTTTCTCATTAACCGAATGTCAAAAGTTGATACAAGGTGATCGATAAGTAACTTAACAGGTAAGGCATAAAATACAACACTTAATAACATTGTAAGAGGAAAATTTCGAGGCTGGTATCATCGGCATTGAAATTTAAAAAAAAACGAATTCCAAGATCAAAAAAATAACCATTCTATTTTTATTTTCTACGTAAATTTTAAGCTTTTATTTCTTTTCGGCATGTCTTTAAGATTTTTAAAAAATTCAAAGGGGCGGGGCCGGCGGTGCTGATAGACGTTGACGTGGAAATTTTTGAAATTTTGGATGTATTTTTGTAACAGTTCGCAAAAAAAAGAGAATCAATTTTGAAGATTATTTAAGATTTGAAGAAAAATTTTGAATATTATGCCAAATTTCTTAATTTTTCAAAGTAATCTTGTATTTTTGTCATCTTTAAGTTTTAAAATGCAGGAAAATTGTAGAATAGTTGTTCGGCGACACACTATTCAACGCCAAGCCAAAAATAGAAAAATCGTACCCAAATTTTTTTTTTTGAAATAAGAGGTTAGTGAGGGAGTTAACTTTTCCAAAAAAAAAATTTGGGTAGGATTTTTCTATTTTTGGCTTGGGCGCCGAATCGTGTGGGGCCGAATTGTACTGGCGCCGAATCACGAGCGTTGAACTGACGTGTACCCGAGTTGTGCATCCAAAAAAAGATTGAATTACAATAAATTTAAACATTTTCAGCCTTACACTTAATCCGAAAGAGCGTCTCAGACCGGAATACATTTATCAACACGATTTTTTGACAACTCATCGTCCTATGGACCAAACTGTTGTGGCCAAATTTATTGCTGACAAGCGGCAAACGAACGCTTGTCAATAGGCAAAAAAAAAATTATTTTAATTTAAAAAAATATTTTTGGCGTTATGATTCATTTTGTCTCCATAAATGTTTTACCTGCTTCCGCTCCGACTATTTGCTCCATCTTCGCATGCTCGCCATTGGCGAGCCGCTCTGCGGCCTTTAAAGGCGGCGTCCCTAAAAAACATCGTTTTATAATTACCGTATTTCTTCTAATAGAAGACCCCGTTCTATTAGAAGACCCCCTTCCATTATAAGACCCTTTTCGATAGGTGTTGAACAATAGAAGACCCCGTTCTATTAGAAGACCCCCTTCCATTATAAGACCCCTCTGTGAAAAATCGAATTTTTTCTCATATTTTTGGTAAAAATTGTAAAAGGCCTTATTTTATGGGTTCTGTAGGAAACAAATCCGTTTGAAATATGCATGCATTTATCAACAACACACAAAAAAAAAAGAAGTAAAAATGGTCATTTTTAAATACCAATTGAAACATCACTTCCATCCTCGCCCAAATCAATTTCTTCCACTCCTCTCACAACTTCCGCTTCGTGTCTGCGCAACTGCAAGAGAGCGAGCCCGTTGGGAATTGCACCGTCCGTCTAAATAAAACCCTGCAAAATTTTAAAAAATTAGGGAGCACCTTGAAAACGTGTATTTTTTCGTCATGGCGGCCGTCAGTTTCCTTGGTTATTCCACACGTCAGAAACGAATCTGCGATTAAGGCTTTCGAAATTGAATCCCATGCTGATACAATCCAGTCCAAATATAACCCCATCGGTGGGGCCTTTAGATTTCCTGCCGGAGTCGTTGTCTTTTCTCCATGGACCATCCAATCATTATACAATTCCCGAATTAAATTCTTGAACGGGGCATTCCAGCAAACATCCGGCGCCTGAAAACACTATTTTCGATTGATTTGTTCCGAGTCAACCTGAATGTATTTTGTCGTTCCACCTGGGACAACAGCAGAATGAATTTCCAAACGGCGGAGTGTTTGCTTTGTGTTTTGACTGATATGGCACCGAAAACTGTCCCAAATCAGAAGACGTCTGCCGAAAAAGAAATTGCCGAACACCTAAACTTTACAAATTTATTGGAATTTCCTTCTACGCACCTTTTCCAAATACTCGGTCGTCAGTTCATTGTCCATCCATGTTCTGCCACACCAGGACAAAACTAGCTTGTTCTCGAAACGTTTGACGATGTCTGGTACGGGTCGTTTTTTCGGCAGAAGGACAAACGGCTTCATTTTTGCTCCGTCGGACCGTCCAGTGAGAAGGACGGTGACACGCGCCTTTTCGTGGCCCGTGTTGAGCACTGTGACCATCTTTGACCCTTTCTCAGCCACGCACGTTCCTCCGGAAGGGTCCAGCCATACTGAGGTCTCGTCACACGCGTAAACGTGAGTGTAACTGAAAAGAAATAAATGAAAAATTAAAAAGGGGAAAGAGCGTTAACTTGTTGCTGTGCAGAAGATCCTGTACATACAAAATGAAGTTGGTGATGGCGTCGGTATATGCTTCTGGTGCTCGTTGGGCAACGGTTGTCGGGCGGCGTAAAACAAATTTGTAGCGGTACAGGAATTTGTCGAGCCATCCCTTGCTCGCCTAAAATTAGAAAGGCAAAATAAAAAAAACATTGTACCGAAAATACCGAAAATCGGTTCAAATTTGCGTTGTTGACGCTCAATTGCTGAGCTTGTGCAACAATCATGTTGCGCGTCACTCGCAACTTTTTCTCCCGAAGTTCTCGTACCCAATTGGACAATTTGTCTGTCGAAGTCGGCATCCGTCAAATTTCGTCCACCACCTGCGAGTCTCATGCGTTTTGCTGATTCTTCCCTGTATGGAATAAAGTTTTAAAAAAGAGTTGTTCCAAATTTTAGGCAGTAACATTTTCCTAAGATGCGTCTCGTGTTTCTTCCAGTCACGGATGTTGTTCCTTCCAACTTTGAAGTGACGGCTGGCTGCGTGAATTGACGATTTCCTAGCAAAGTCCAGAATGCCGAGCTTCTCTTCGATGCTGTACTTTCTGCGTTTGCGCGTAATTTGTGAACTCGTTGCCTCGTTGTTGTCCTCGGTCACTATTTGGTAGTTGATAAACTGAGACAATGCGTCGTCGACTTCTTTGCTAGTGGTTTCTGATTGTTTATCGGAATTCGCGTTTTGGTCGACGGAAGTGTCATCATTGAGCCAGCAATCAAAACATGTGACTTTAGCGCCGAATCCCTCCTCTCCTTCTATAGAAAATGAACAGAGCGGTATTGCATGGCATGGTTTGGAGCACAAACGACACTGATGCGCACCAGAACATGGCTTATTGCAGTAGCAACAGACCTAAATAAAAAATAAGAATTAGGTATTTAAATTAATGAAAAAGCAGTTTTACCATTTTCTCAAAGGCAGAAGAACTTTCTTGCGCGTCCATTTTTTTGTAATTTACCTAAGTATAATTTAACAAATAATATTGTTATGATGCCAAAAAAAAGATGGGTACTGAAAACCAAAGTTACCACCCCCCCCCCCTCCTTCTTAAATTGATCCTTGAAATAGAAGACCCCTTTTTAGAGGTGTTGAACAATAGAAGACCCCGTTCTATTAGAAGACCCCCTTCCATTATAAGACCCCTTTTGAGTAGGGTTGAACAATATAAGACCCGGGTCTTCTATTAGAAGAAATACGGTATGACCAAATTTATGTCTGAAAAACCCTTTAAAGGCCGCGGAGCGGCTTTATTACGAACTCTTCTGCCATTTTATGACAGGGTTATATTCATTTTTATCACTGTTAGTTCGTTTTCTATATTAAATAGGAGAATTAAATCAAATTTTTGTTCGAATTCGGGTTCGGGGTTTTAAGGAATTTTCAAAAAAACTCACAAAATTTGGCTCTCTTGCCTTTTATGAGTCCAATCGAAAGTTCATGAGTCCAATCGAGAAATTAAAGATATAACACAAATTTACCAAAACTGCAGATTTCAATTAAAAAAAATTATGAATGTAACACTATTTATGAGTCTAATCTTACCTCGGGTGAGTAAACAAACATAATTCTTCCAGTTTCAACATAGGAGAAAAAAAATAGAAAATAGTTGGATTCGCAGTCGAACTGAACTGCATTAAGTCTCGATTGGACTCATAACTTTGATTGGACTCATGAAATTTTGATTGGCCTCATAAAAATCAGAATGGACTCAGAAAATGTAGGAGAGCCAAAAAAAAAAATTCAAATTTTAAAAAAATAATCGTAATCGTGATTAATCGTAATCGTGAAATGTCCTGCTCGGCGGCGCCTTCGGCACCGGCGGCCCCTTCCTCTTGAAATGTTTTAATTATGAAAAAAGTAAATAAAAAAATTTATCAATTAAACCCTAAAAAAATCGGAAAAATGTAAATATTGATCATAATTTTTTTTTTCTAATGAGACTTTTTGCCAAAAAAAAATGCTGCTTTTGAAAAAATTCCTTCGATAATTCCCGGCGAGCTGAAATTTTTTGAATTTTCTCAACACTTATGCTTTAAGGGGCTGGCTCGTTTCAGCCCCAAGCCAAAAAAAAAAGAAGAAATCCTCTAATTTTTCGAAAGCCTAACCCCCTAGTTTTTTTGAAAACCTGCCCCTAGTAATGTTTTTTTTATATTTTTAGCTGGGGCCGAAATGACCGGGCCGAATCGTGGGGCCGAAATTGGCGCATTTACAAAACAACTAACGCGCAGGGTGGCGCCAACGCAATAGCACTCCTTTTTCGCATTATTTGGGATTATAATGCTTTACAACACTTTTATGTATTTTTGCATATTTTATTCAGAATTTCCAGTCTCTTTTGTTTATCCTAATACGTAAATGGGCCTCATGTATTGGTGCAACGGCCAATGTTTAAGAAGATGCGCCTACCTTTATGAATGCGTGGGTGCCAGCCAATAGGAAGACAGTGGCATGCTTTGTTTTGACTTTGTATCTTCGCATTTTTAAATGAAACGGTTGGCATGCCCATTTTGGCATGGCGCCAATGAAGCATCATAGAATGGGCAATATTAAATGCAGCAAAATTCATCTATTTCATTTCGAGTAACTACACAAAAAAAACATGTAACTGTCTTTGTTTTAAATTGCTTATAATATCTGGTTAGTCATACCTTTATTTTTAAAACATTTTTCTCACTGACGAAATCACCGGGAACCAAAATAACCATTCATATAATCAAGGATTACTGTCGAAATCACTCATTATTTGTTTTCAAAAAAACTAGTGTTAAAAAAAATATTCGCCTTTTCTATTTTTGGCTTAATATGGACCAAAATATGGGCATAAAATTTTATCAAAATAGTGCAATTTTTTCAAAAAAAATTTAGCATTGTTTATAATTGCAAATGAGATATATTTCCAAATTTTGGGGTGAAAAACGCATTCGATATCAATTTTTTTGATCAGAAATATAGAAAAAAAATTGGAAAAAATTTTAGAAAAAACTCGAATTTTCTTTATTTTTGATGGCATTTTGATAATTTTCAAGAATTTTTTTAGGGAGGTATTTTTCGTTTTTATGCATTTTTCTCATGAAATTTTCCAAAAATGCCAAAATAGGCGCACCTACGTTTTGTCGATTCGACGTTTTGTCGACTCAGCCAAAAATGCACGTTTTGTCGACTGCATGTTTTGTTGACTTGGCCAAAAAAGAAATTCTTTCGAATAATTTTGTGTTCGCTGTTCGAAATAAATGTCTAATTGGGTCTGACGAACAGAAAAAAGTGGAAATCGCTTTTTGAAAGTTAGAATTTGGCCGAGTCGACAAAACGTGGGGAGGCGCCAAAATATGGACATAAAATATGGGCAAAATGCCAAATATGGACAAATATGGAAATATGGACATAAATCGCCAAATATGGAAAAATCATTGAAAATATGGATTTAAAAAACCATCCTAGAAGCTTCAAACCAAGCTAAAAACATGTTTTATATGCGTTTTAGGCCGTTCCGAGTCAGGAAAAAAATATGGATTTCCATATAATTGGCAACCCTACATATGACAGTACCCGTGCTGACGCGGTGCACTACAATTCAGTGTGCACGATTCAGTGCGCACGATTCAGTGTGGCACAGTTCAGTGTGGCCCGATTCAGTGTCGCCCGATTCAGTGTGCACGATTCAGTGTGCACGGTTCAGTGTGCCTCCTTGAAAAAGAGACAATTCAGTGTCTAGAAAATTTTGATTACCAATTTACGAAAAAACACTAGAAAATTTGTAAATTTTTCCTTTATATTGTACATTAGTAGTAGTGTGCGGCACGGTATCGGTATACAGCGGTATTTTTCGGTATACCGACCGGGATTTTTTCGGTATCAGTATAATACCGATATTGAATACCGAAAATCGCATTTGCCGCACACTAATTAATAGCGAACCGGGTCATTTTAGTCAGGCAATTTTTAGTAGTTTTTTTGAAACCCAACCATATTTTTATTTTGAAAAAAGAAATAAAAATCTTCCTAACTAGGGTTGGGTTTTCAAAAAAAACTAGGGGTAGGTTTTCAGGCGGTCCGGAAATGGCGGTCTGAAGACATACCGTGCCGTCAATTCCGGTGTATTTAAAACTTTTGGGGTCTTGGAAAAAATTAACAGTACCTTCAACAATTAATTAATTGGGACCTTGGATTTCCTTTTTTCTTGAAATCTGCTTGCCTGAAAAAGATGTTATTATGCTCATATTTTACAGAATTAAATGATTGCCTTAGATTAAAAAAAACTATCAAAAATTTTGTTAGATTTCATGTGTTTTTTCGTAAATTGGTAATCAAAATTTTCTAGACACTGAATTGTCTCTTTTTCAAGGCACACTGAATCGTGCACACTGAATCGGGCGACACTGAATCGGGCCACACTGAACTGTGCCACACTGAATCGTGCACACTGAATCGTGCGCACTGAATCGTGCGCACTGAATCGTGCACACTGAATCGTGCACACTGAATCGTGCACACTGAATTGTGTTGGCCCGTGCTGACGCGTTTCGTAAAAACTGCCAATTTCACTGGTTTTTCGACTAAATCTTGCCATAACTTTTCTCAGAACCAACCAAATTAAACAATCTTGGTGGTGCTAGATAGTTTCGTAAAAAAATGCACAATGGGCGTTTCGTAAAAAGGCAATTCTCACCGGTCGGGGTCAGTTTAGCGTGGCCAGTTTAGTGTGGCCGTTTTAGCGTGAGGGGCCGTTTTAGCGTGGTCGTTTCAGCGTGAGAGAATTTTTAAGATTTCCAACAAAAAACAAATTATTATTTTTTAATTTATTTTTTTGGTTTATCCTTAGTTTGTGTGTGTATAGTTTATTCAACATTTCATTTAAGTTAATTTAATCTGAGCCGAGAATCACCTATCTAAATGGCACAACAACAGCCAATTATTGTGACAAAGCGAAGCAAAATGAAACTTCAACACGACGGAGCTCTTTGACCAATTTAGCAATGGTGGACTCCGTAATTGTGGAGATGCGAATTTTCGGCAACAATTAAAGGTGAGTAGGGAATAAAGACGATAATTAGAAGTTTTTAGAATTTTGGGGGGTTGAAAAATTTCTTTATGTATTTTTTTCATTTTTAGCGCATCTAACGTTTGCGTCACAATTAAAATGTCCCGCCAGCGTTTTCCATTGAATTTGGAACAGCTTCGAATTCCGCCGACATATAGAACATAGAAAATACAAGATTAACGAAATCGAAGAGCAGCATTTATGTTGGCAAACTCAATGAGCGCTTTTATCGCACCGAGCGGATGACTTGGGCCAAGGAGGGCGGGACGACGGGCACTTTGGGGTGGGAAGGACAAGCACGCGGACACAAGGGAGGGGAAGGACACGGGGGGAGGGGGAAGGGGTCCGAGGGGATGGGTGGGAGAGTGTGTCCGGATCGACACGGGCAGGTGGTTAGACGGTCCTACGGGTGCTTAATCAACCGAAATGAATAAAGAGAAAGATTTATTCAAAGGCAATAAATTAAACAGAAGTGAGTAAAAAGGGGGAATCAGCCGATTTATAAGGGGAGGGAGAAGACGGGGGAGGAGCAATTTTAGCAGAAATTGAACACATGAAATAGCAAACAAAAGATGAATCACCGGGCAAAAATGAAAGAAAAAATGGAAAATCACAGATTAAGAAAAATAGAAATATCACAGGATAGGAAAGGAAATAACACAGGAATTAACGATTTGAAATATAATAGAAATTATTAAATAATTTTATAAAATCTTTTTTATCTCTTCACACATTCCTTTCTTTTCTCCCTCTCAATTTCCTTTTTCACTTCTTCACCATTTTCCTTTCTTTTTCCTCTCTTCTCCATTTCTTCATTTTTTCCCAGTCTTCCCTTTTCCGTCGGCTTTGCCGCCGACACTCCCCGCGGGAGATTTCTTCTTGGGCATGGAGGGTCCTTCGTCGGCGGAGGAGGAAGAAGCGATGGACACCTCCTCAACATCCGGCGCGGGGATCAGGGCACGCCTCAATGATCTCAACTCAATCCCCTGCCTGTCCATCTCTGACTGGAGAAGAGAGATGGAGATGATCAGGCCGTCGTTGGTGGAGTTGACGATCTCGTTCATTGCTGCCGCCATTTGCTGTACCGCCTCCTGCGTGTTGTCGAGGGTGGTTCGGATGCTCTTGGCGCTGCTGATGAAACTCTTTAGCGCGGACTGAAGAGGGAAGGAGATGTCCGTCTTCTTCTTTTGGATGAACTGAACAGCCTCCTCCCGTTCCTTTGCCCATTTGTCCACATGATCGTGAAGCAGCTCAGACAGTTCGGCAGGGAAGGGCGGAGGAGCGACGGCAGCGGGCACAACTTCGAACTGTTCGGCCGGCAATGACGAGGCAACGATGGCGACCTCTTGCTTGACCGTTTTGGCTGGGACAATGGCATCTCGGGACGGGGGGCGCTTCTGGATGCTGCATTTCTTGCTGTCGGAGTCGGCCGACTTGGCGGCCTCTTTGATCTTCTTTTCCAGCGCTTCCTTCTGCTTCACCAGGGCGGCCAATTCATCTTGCAATTGGTTGGAGCGAGGGGCGGAGTCGGAGGAGATGGCCAAGGCAAAGTGTTCGGGGGAAGAATGGAAGGAATAGGAGACGAATGATGTTGGCAGTCGGAACTGCCAGTGCTTAAATAGAGCCCCTTTGGCTGGGCCGAATGTCGATTGACTCGGCCAATTGTCGACGTTGTTCAAAGGGCACAGGCGGTAGAAGGAACGGGAGGACGGTGAGTAAGCGCGACGAGTCAATTTATTAACCAAACGAGAAGGGAAAAAAGGCGAGGGATGAAAGGTCAACGTTTTGTGAAATGCTAATGCTGAACAGCGAATCGAAGGATGAAAAAGCGACGTCGTCCGAAATAGGAGCAAAGGGCATTTTAAAGATTGACTGAAGTGAGGAAGGGGGTCGGGGGTAATTGTCGTTTCCATCATTGTTGCCGCACTGAGAACAGCGAGGAAGAGGAGGATGCCGAAGGAAATGCGCAAGGTGAGGGGGCCGGAGATGACCACTTGCTGGCTGATACCGATCCGTCGTTCCTCTTGCACTCCTTCGTTGTTGTGTCCATTGGAGATGTGGACACTTAACTCCCTCGGGTTGCGCGGCACGTGGTCCGTATCATTTGCGAGATCGAAATGAGAGGGCCGGGGGCGAGGGGATAGGCGCACGGCGAAGCCACCGGGGGACGGGCGATGGTTCGGGGCAATCACACGGACCAGCTCCAGTGGAAACAGGTCGTGGTGTCCGTTCCCACCGGGTTCCATAAGGCACGGGGCCGACGGGTGCCGTAGGATGATGCCATGGCGAAGACGAGCAAGTGCCGCCACAGTTGGTCCACGACGGCCACTGTTGTAGGCACCGAGCCGGTTTGCCGCATCTCGAGTCAGCTCCGTACCGTGCAATTGCAGATTCCTCTCTGGCGGGTGGAAGTGCCGAGTCTTCAGCACGTAACCGCGTTGGGCCAGTCCTTGCACAATTGCCTGAGCGTCATTCCAGCGGCGGGTTGAAGTCGTAAGCGCCAAGCCCAAGCGATCGGCATCAATTTCCAGCGAATGGGCCAGGTAGGAGAGCAGGGTCACCATTGTTGACGGAAGCGAAGCGGATGAAGGAAGGGAAGAATTTTTTTTGTAGAATTGGAAGAATGGTGGTTTGTATGAAGTCGTGCTGCCTTTTATATGGAGAACTGGTCGGAGTCCTTGGCCTCTGATCGGTGGACTGGTGGCCAATTTCGGCTCGTAAACATCGGAATGGTTAGTCACAGGGCCACCAATTGCCTTCTCGTCAAAGAATTGCCAATTTGTGGGAAAGGTCGAACGCTGAGCGAATGGCTCAGCCCTCCCCCCGACGAATTACAGGGCAACGGCCAAAGAACAAAGGTCATAAGAATGAGTCGGCTCGCAGCTCTCCACGTCCTCAAGGCAGGGTTGAAGCGCAGAAGGACGTAAACGATGAATAATGCCAAAGCAATTATTCCGATAGTGCGCAACCCATTGTGGAAGCCAAAGAGGAACCAAAAAAGATCGGAGAAGTCGAAGTTCAAATCAGCGCACCACAGCCAGCAGGATTCAGCGGTCTTGGCATCGGCGGAAAAAGATTCTCCTTGGACCGGCATTTGAAAGTGTTTTGGGACATAGCGCAAATGGCCGTTGATTATGAAGGGGTTTCTTCCGCCACTGCATTCAATGGAGCAATTGATGTCGACTTCGGCACGGTTGAAGGACAGGCTAACATTAAGGATTTCTGGCGTTTTGCGACAGAGGACAGTAAATTCCGAGTCATCGGAGCATCGCACATAGCCAAGTGCTGTGCCAAAATCGGTGTGGCATTGCAATCGGAGATGAGCGCCGGCATGACAGGAGTAGCAACCGGTGAGGCTCTTGGCAACTGCGTGGCACTTCGTGAGGTCCTCTTCCGTAGCGATTCGAAGTCCTTCGAATTGGACGGAAAGTTGGATGGGCGCGTAGGTAACCTCGGAGAAGATTTCTCTTTTTTGGTTGCGCAGTAGCAAGTTTTTGAGTTGAATTGGCAAGCGTTTCTCTGGGTCAGCAATCTGTGGCTCGAGATTGACATCTCGGCACTGGCAGTTAATTTTTGCTGAGTCGTGAGCGGGAAAGCATCTCGGACACGAATCCATTTGAGTGTGCAGTTAAGACTCGTGGCATCGGTCTGCGTTGCGCACTGAAGGTCACTTTGCACATCATCGGTGAGTGCCATATTGGTGCCATCGCTGAGAAACTTATGCGCCATGATTGGTGCGGGGGCCAGGGAAGAAGCGATCGGTGTGATACTCAAGTCGTTCCAACGGAGTGTGATCCCTGGTGAGAGGGATACCGAGGGCTCTTCAGTGACGTTCCCATTAGCCGAAAGTTTGAGTGAGGTGTGCAAGTGGTACTCCCAGGTAGGGCAGGAGATCTGCTCGTACACGGTTTGAGAGTTGACGATGGCATGTGGGCGATAAAATATGCAGCTGGTTCCAGTATTCACGCAACCGCACCACCAAAATGAGCAAAATCCTGTGCACTTATTGTAGCCTGGGAATCTGCTCCATTCTTTCAGCCAGCGAACGCATTCGGATTTCAAGCGTGCCAAGCACTCGTTATCGGGGTGGCGGAGGAGGAGACGGGCCGGCTGACCAGAGGGGAGGAGAGTAACTGTCGTAGAACTCTCCAAATGGCACACAGAGCCGGAGGCAGTCCTTTGGCATTTCTCAGCTGATGCGCTAATTGAGACCACTTTGCCATTCACTTGTGATGACAAGCAGAAAAAGGACAAGAGAAGGATTGTCGACTGCAGCCGAGGAAGTAGTCGGGCTCGGTTGCGGTGCGTTGGTCGTCGGCGAGAGTCGATCGACCTCGGGAATGCAATCAGAGGGGCTTCGTCTTTCGGTACCCGTCTTTGATGTGGGCACAGACAGCAAAGAAGACGAATGAGGAGGGCGAAGCACTGTTGCAGGATCCAGAACATCGTGACGTGGCACACCAGGGGGATGATCCATAAGGCGAAAAGAAAAGTGAAGAAGCTGGCTCCCCCAACCAATCCGAATGTCACATCCGGCCGGCAGTCGGGGTTGGCTATCCGTTCGAGGCACAACCAGCAGTCAATGAGTTCACAGTCATCCCGGGCCGGGCATTGGACATTGCCGCTTCTCCTTCGGCCCTTCTTTGTCCAGTACGTCGCTTGGCAATCGTATTCGAAGAGGAGCTGCTCTTTTGGCAAGTGATGACTTGCCCGTTTGGCGCCCGACTCCGAAAGGCACTGAGTTCCATCGACACAGCAGAGGAGAAACTTGACAATACCGTTGGGTATCGTAATGTCAACTCCTTTGTCGGTACAGAGCAATTCACACCCACGGCAGCGGCGAGGGACAGTGGTACGATTGGCTGGCTTGGTTGTACTAGAGAGCACAATTTCTTTCGCATTGGTCATGGCGGACCCAGCCGAAAGGGCAATGAACAGCAAGACCATGAGCATCACGGCAGAAGCCCTTGTTTTTGAGCGTGTGGTCATGGGATGGGTCGGGCTTTTGTGAGGATGATGGGCCCGTTTTTTGCTATGGATCGGATGGTCACTGTCGGGGGCTTCGCTGCCTGACTGTCCTTCTGTCGGGTCAGGCTCGGTCACGCTCTCTTCTTCGGTTTGTTCCTCTGGTGTTTCCACTTCCAAAGGATAGAGACGGTTGACAGGCCTGCTGAGTACCTTCCCGGTTGTCAGGCGGATTTTGGCATTCCGAACATCCCCATGCGAGCGTTGCAACTCGTCGATCCGTCCCATCGGCCAACAATTGCGCGGGAGTTTTTCCTCGTAGACCAACACGACTTCTCCTTCCTTCGGCTCACGCGTAACCTGACTGCGGGGTCCTTTGATCTTCCGCTGTGATCTCTCCCGTAGGACAAGCAGGTACTCCTTTTGCCAGCGAGTCCAAAAATGGTCGACGGAAGACGAAACGGACTGCCAACGCTGTATGAGCGCATCTTTTAAGTTCACTCCGGCGATCCGAAACTCTTCGTCGCCATGAGCATCTTCGGTGATGAATTGGATGCCGAGTCTTGCCTTAGGGATTAGGAAGTCGATGGGCCGGAGCGGCAGGATCCCACTGGGCTCTTCCGAGACATGGCAGAGGGGCCGTTGATTGAGTACGGCTTCGACTTCGGCAGTGTAAGTGACCAACTCTTCCCATGTCAGGATTGTGCGACCGAGCTCCCTTTTGAAGCAGTTTTTGACCAGAGCAACGAGTCTTTCGTAGACTCCGCCTTGCCATGGCGAAAGCTGTGGGATGAAGCGCAGAGAATACCTTCACGGGCCAGAAATCGGTCGAGGGATGAGGAAGGCACTCTTCCTGCCTCGAGAGCGGCAGACACCTTTGACGCTAGGACAAATTGAGTGCCGTTGTCGGTGAGAATTCGAGACGGAGTGCCTCGTCGGCATGTGAAACGGCGCAGCACCAGCAGGAAGGATGAGGCTGTCAGGTCCATCGTTGGCTCAAGATAGACGGCACGTGTGGCTAGGCAGGTGATGAGGACTATCCATGCTTTTCGGGTGGCTGTCGTAGGGCCGGAAGCAACTTTCGCCATAGTTGGGCCCAGGTAGTCAATTCCGACGTGTTCAAAGGGTGCGGAGCGTACCACTCTTGCCTTTGGTAGTTGTGGCATACTTGGCAGGGCAAAAGCGGGGCCCTGAATCCGCTTGCAGCGACAGCACTTCTTGACTACCGAAGTTACGGTGCTTCTTGCCCTGGGGCACCAGAAGAGTTCGAGAAAAGAAGTGAGTGTCGCTTCGACCCCAGAGTGACGCATCTTTTCGTGATGCTTCCGAATGATGAGGACAGTGACTGGAGATTTGTCCTGGAGTAGGATCGGGCTTTTCCATCCGTCATGCGCGGCACAATTGTCAAGTCGGGTTTCAAGGCGCACCAGCCCGTGCTCGTCCGTGGCAAGCCGAAGCTCCGGTCGTTGCCTTCTTAAATCGGCACAGTTTTTTTGCGCGAGTTTGAACAGAAGTGGCTCGGTAATCCGAAAGTCTGTGGCCAGAAAGGGACCGGTGGTTGAGACACCCGACCAAATAGCGGCTTTATGTCTTCCGTTCCGTTGAGTCCATCGCTTCAACGCACGAAGGACGAGGGTGGTCACCGAACGGAGGCGGTCCCAACTGCTGAATTGGCTGACGTCAATCCATGTTTGGTCCTCTTCGATGACGAGTAGGATGGCAGAAGCATCGGCATGGTCATCAAGGGCTGGCTGTTCGGCTTCTTGAGCCGGCTTCACTTCCATAGAGATTGGCCAAGTCGTCTCTTCTTCGACCAGCCATTTCGGACCGTTCCACCAAAGAGGGTGGATGGCGAGTTCGGAGACCGTACAACCGCGTGACGCAACGTCGGCGGGGTTTTGCTCCGTTGACACATAGAGAAAGCGCGACGAGCTGGCGGCACGGATTTCCTTCAGCCGGTTCTCCACAAATCTCGGCTGTTGTCCTGATGATGCGACCCAGCCAAGGACTGGCTTTGAATCGCTCCAAGCGAACCGAGAGGAGATGGCAATTCCCAATTGCTTTTCGGCAAATTTCAGCATCCGTATGCCGATCAGCAGTGCCATCAGTTCCATGCGCGGAATTGTTAAATTGGTGCCCTTAGGCCTCACTAGGCTTTTGGCAAAGACCAAACGGGCGGTGGTTGCGTCTTTGTGCTGGGCTCTAATGAAGATGCATGCACCGTACGCGTCTTGCTCGCATCGACAAAGGCATGGAGCTGGTGTGAGCAGAATTCGTCAGTGATCGCTCTGCGCGATAGTCGTATTTTCCGGTCATTCCATTCGCTTGTGATGGCCTCCCATTCGCGCATTTTCTCCTTGGGCAAGGAATCGTCCCATCCGAGTTTGGTGTCCCAAAGAGATTGGAAGAACATCTTTGCGGCATGCAACGAGGGGCAAGCCAGACCAAGCGGGTCAAAGACGGAAGCGAGTTGTTGCAACACCGATCGACGAGTAGGGCTGACATTCGTGGGGCCAGAAGGAGGGAAGCCAATGAAGAGTTCGTCCGATTTCAAGTCCCAGCTGATGCCAAGAACTTTGGGCACTTCCTTCTCGAGGTGGTCTTCCTTCGGAATCCGGCACATCACGTCAGCAGAATTGCAGATGAACTCTCGAATGTTCATCTGGCAGGCGCGGAACAGAGTTTTGCTGACTCTGTACTTTTCGAACGCCTCAGGTGGAGAAGCGCATTGAATAAGCAGATTGTCCACGTAGGCATTCTCGGCAAGCTCGAGGGCGAGAGGAGAGCCATCCTGTTGGAGGTGCTTCTGAATTGTGGCTGCAAACAGGAAAGGAGAGGCAATAACTCCGAATGGCACTCTCGACCAGCGGTAAATGAGCAAATTCGACGGAGTGATTGGTTGCCGTACGTCCTTGACCCACAGAGTTTTGCAGAATTCACGGTCGCGTTCCAGAAGACTTAGCGAGTTGAAAGCTTTCTCCAGATCTCCCCAAAGAGCAATCTTGGCCAGGCGAAAGCGCATCAGAATCCCAGCGAGGTCGGGCATAATGACTGGTCCTCAGAACATGCACTTGTTGAGCGAATTTTGGCCCTTTGGGTGCGCGGAGGCGTCAAGAACTTGGCGAAATTTGTGTGTGACAACACAATGATGAGGCAGGAAATGCTCCAATCCATGGGTACGAGTGACAGGTTCGATGAGTCCAAGCCGTAGCTGCTCTTGGATTGTTGCCTCGTATTTGGCTAGCAGTTCAGGAAAGTGCTGGAGACGAGCGAGGATCGAGACAGACGACGGTAGGCCATGGCGAAGTTTGAAGGCAAATCCGGCGGGAAAGTCTTCCACGGCCACCCGACGGTGTACCGTCCATCCGCCAATCGCATAGTTGTCGTGTCAAAATTCTGTTGCGCGGTCTCGTCGTCGTTTTCGTGAGGGTCGTCTCTTATGCCAATGTTTTGGAGATCCCAAAATTGCCGTAGAGAATCGAACTCAGAGATAGGATCATCGTGGCCCAATTCCGAATTCGCTGGGCTCAGCGTATCCGTTTTTGCGGCTGTGGCACAAACAGTCAATGCCATGACCGTTGGCAAATCCGCGGTTGGGCGGGTCGGCACTCCATCGCGTCCGCAAACCGTCGAACCGATGGAAGTGTTGACTTTGTACAATTGGGGCGATATACGCTGAACGCCGTTGAAGAATTTCCAAAAATCAGCCATCCCTATGAGTAAGTCCGGCTCTTCGTCCACCGGCACCAGTGTTTCTTGCAGAAAAGTTGCGCGGCGTACTGACGGGACGATCCAGTCAGTTCGATGGGCGACCAGTGTCTCATGCTTCCCATCTTGGCGCTGGATGCACAATGCATATTGAGGGGCCTTCAGTTTGATGGGCTGCCGGGCATGGAACGGGTTGACTTCGAGTTGGTCATCTTGGAGCTTGGGTGGGCTTAGGTGCCGGACCAATGAGCTTTTGACCAATGTGACTTGCGCGCCCGGGTCAAAGAAGATGAGTGCATCCTTTCGACGGTTCGGAGCAGACTCAGAGAACACAGGTGCGCGAATAGCCATGAGCATGACGAGATGAGGAACCGAAGGAGAGACAATAGCCATAATTGGGCTTGCAGAGTTGTTCGGTTCCGAGGAAGAATCGGCGTCATTTGCAATGGCAGAAGACACCAATGGTTTGGCATTTTGACCGGCTCCGAACTTTGGTTTGGTTCTGAAACCGGGCTTCGGCTGCCGATGGCGAGTCGAAGTGCTCCCTTTGCCATTGGGACAGATAGCGAAATGATGCCGTTCTTTGCATCGGCATCCCTGCTTAGAACGGCATTCACGCTGCTGATGTCCCTTGCGAAGGCAGTTCAAGCACCGACCCTGCTGCATTAGGCTCCGTTTCCGTGCCTCAATGTCAGCGACTTTGCTGCAGTCGGCGACCCAGTGATCGTCGGAGCAAAAAAGGCACTTCGGCAAACGCTTGTCCACGTTGCCTCTGGCTGACTGCGCAACGGAGAAGACTCGCGCATGTTCGTTCCGTTCATTGCGTACGGGACGGTTCGGCCTTCCTTCCGGCCGGAAGCGCGGATATCTGTCTCCCATGGCTTCTCGCAGGCATCGCTCAACCTCATCTCGTACACCCACAACTTCTGCAAGACCAGCCCGCAGTTGTGGTGTGCCCCAAGCGATCCCTGCAGCTCTTTCCATTTTGACCAGCTCGGAAAGTACGGCAGACGGAAGTTTGCCACAGATCACTTGGTACATGAACGGGCTGTCATCTGGCATCCCTAAATTGGAGAGTTGCCTGTAGACCCGCTCCAACGTCTCGAGAAAATGCTGCAACGATCCGACGTTGTCATCGACAGGACGGAGGTTGATCACTTCTGCTTGAAGCGCCTCGGCAATTTTCCTCGGATCGCCGAAGAGTCGACGAAGTGCGGCAACGGCATGGGCATAATTCTCGCCACCACGATATGCTGTCACGGCACGGGCAGCTTTGCCACGTAGGCAACCGTGCAAATAGTTTAGCTTGTCGACGGGGTCGAGTGGAACTCGGTCGACGGCACTTTCGAAGCTCTGCCAAAACGCAGGCCATTCCATCGGGTCGCCGGCAAAGCTCGGGAGACTGAGCTGTGGAAGCCGGGCCATAGGATTAGGAATACCAGCCGCAGCCGGCGGCTGGTTTGGCATAACAGGCATTGGCAGGTTCGGTATGTTCGGCACCGGCAAGTTCGGCACGTTTGGCACAGGCAAGTTGCCGAAGTTGGGCATTGGCACCAAAGGCGGAACGTGGCCGAGATTGGCAGACGGCACTTGTAGCGGTGGGTTGACAACAGCAGCCGGCTGTTGCCCCACTATGGCATTATTGGCTGGCGGCACAACGGGCAGTGCCAAAGGTGGGTGCACAGCAGCGGCTTGCTGCTGTCCTCCCGCCACATGGGCTTGGATAGGCTCGTCTGCGAGTTCATCTGCGATGCGTGCCAACGTCTCTCGCGCATCTTCCATCCAATCGGTAATGTGCCGATCGTCCCTTCTGAAGGCGGTGAAAAGCGCTTCTTCCGCCTCCCGTGCCGGGCCTTCCAGTCCGCTCATAATGGCACCCCATGCTTCCACTTCAGCCTCGACTCTCAACAGGACACGCAGGACATGGTCCCGTTCCTGTCTGAGAGTGTCGACGGCTGCTTCATCCAGTTCGTCCTCGCCGAGCAGGTCTTCGGCAGCAGTGACGTGTTGCCGAAGACGAAACAGAGCGGGGCCCAGCGCCATTCGGCATCGTGCAGAAGACATTTACGCTAGCGGCACCACTTATCGCACCGAGCGGATGACCTGGGCCAAGGAGGGCGGGACGACGGGCACTTTGGGGTGGGAAGGACATGCACGCGGACACAAGGGAGGGGAAGGACACGGGGGGAGGGGGAAGGGGTCCGAGGGGATGGGTGGGAGAGTGTGTCAGGATCGACACGGGCAGGTGGTTAGACAGTCCTACGGGTGCTTAACCAACCGAAATAAATAAAGAAAAAGATTTATTCAAAGGCAATAAATTAAACAGAAGTGAGTAAAAAGGGGGAAACAGCCGATTTATAAGGGGAGGGAGAAGACGGGGGAGGAGCAATTTTAGCAGAAATTGAACACATGAAATAGCAAACAAAAGATGAATCACCGGGCAAAAATGACAGAAAAAATGGAAAATCACAGATTAAGAAAAATAGAAATATCACAGGATAGGAAAGGAAATAACACAGGAATTAACGATTTGAAATATAATAGAAATTATTAAATAATTTTATAACATCTTTTTTATCTCTTCACACATTCCTTTCTTTTCTCCCTCTCAATTTCCTTTTTCACTTCTTCACCATTTTCCTTTCTTTTTCCTCTCTTCTCCATTTCTTCATTTTTTCCCAGTCTTCCCTTTTCCGTCGGCTTTGCCGCCGACAGCTTTACAGGACGCAACTTCCTATACAACAAGGGGTATTCGAAGGTTCGTCTGAACGAATCAAGTTACTCATACCCAAACTATCTTAAAATTTCTAGGTTCATTCAAAATTACGCCGGTCGACCGTGGTTCAACGGAGAACAGACGTAGACATTCACAACGATAACAATTATGCCTATGTTCACCGCGGAAATAATATGTTAATCACGATAACATACTCAATTTTGTCATTGTCATTTCACGCAATTATAAAATCCAACCATAGCCCGCCTTTTATTTCTTATTGTTGCGCTCTCACTCTCTTTTTTTTTGTGTTATGATAAATGTGTGAAAATTATAAGTAAATTAAAGTTAGGTTTAATTTACCTAATCGAATACTAACCCTAGCGCTTGCATGGGTATTTCGAATAATGGCCCTACTATAATGTCCCTTACCGTGAATTAAAGAATTTGGGTTTTCTACGACAGTTTGAAAAATTGTTTGTAATTTTTTGCTTATTTTTGCCTGCCCTATTAATGCTACTCACGCTAAAACGGCCACGCTAAAACGACCCTCACGCTAAAACTGCCACGCTAAAACGGCCACGCTAAACCGGCCACGCTAAACTGGCCCACGCTAAAACGACCCGTTTCGATTCTCACAGACTACTGAGCCACAGATGCAAATTTTTTTTGGTATAGAGCTCAAATTCCGGACGCCTATTCAATTTTTAAATTTTTGGACGAATCGTTATTTTTGGTTTTTGTCTGTTACGACCAAATGTTGCTTCGACTATCGGGTACTAATTCGGTTTGTATCCCCTTTTTTTGAAAATTTTTTTCAAAATTTTTTTTTTCGTTTTTAATGCTTGAATCACTTTAAAAGAACAAATAAATGGCGAATCATGTGTTTATAGGATACAATTCAGCAATTTGTGACCACAAATGGAAGAAAAAAACCGGTCGAAATGGCTGTGTCGGTGAAATGTCCCACTGACGCTCGAAATGACAATAGTCCATTTGAGCGCCGTAATTACAATTAGGTTTTTTAACAGAAAAAACGGCAAATTTCTTTGAAAAAACTTATTCAAAGTAGCGTTAAGAGTAAAATTTTGAAGCTTTTCCATTATTCTGAACCGATTCAAGCATTAAAAACGAAAAAAAAAATTTTGAAAAAAATTTTCAAAAAAAGGGGATACAAACCGAATTAGTACCGACTATCGTTAGCTCGACTTAAAAACAATAAATTTTTGAAATGAAATCTTGGATGGAAAGCGCTAGCGCCGTCATTTCATAAAAACCCACCCGGCCCAGCACGTGTCGGGTTGGGTACACATCATTTGAGTGCCGCACGTTTCAGTGCCAGCCGAAGTTTTTGTCCATAACTTTTTTATACATTGATACAACTCTAAGTTTTTGATATCATTCGAAAGCTATATCTGATAAGAAGCTATTCGTATGCAGAAGATAAGAGATTTAAAAATTATCGAAAAAGTTTTAGGATAAAGTTTAAAAAATCCCTTTTTTTTTTTTTGCAAAATTTAATATTTTTACAATTTTTAAATGGTCGTTGTCGTGCTATCATTTTTAGTTTTAGGTTTAAATTACCAGAAAATATGCAACTTTCTATTTCGAACAATGTGAAAATTTACAACCTTAGCAGTGGCAAATCGTTGCCTGATGTTCGTTTTTACATTCATTTTATTTTTATTTTTATATTCCATTTAGTGGATAACTGCGAAAAAGCGTCGAAAGTTGGAGAGGCAGGATGAAAATATTCGGAAGCGAATTCAATTGGTCATTTAAAATAAAAATTTAAAAAAGCCATTTTCATGGAATGCAAACATTACAGGTCCAAGACTTGGAGATGCCGTCGGTCAGTCACACTGTCACTTTCTCCCCTGATGGCCATTACTTTTTTGCCACAGGTTCAAATAAACTTTGAATATTAACGCCAGTGAACATGTTTAGATGTTGATTTTTAAGCTCAAAATTATGGAAAACAATTTGGGAGTGCATTCAGTGTACTATTGCTGTTTAAGGGGCTGAAAAAATTGAATAAATGAGACGCGTTAAAATCGGAAACTAATGAATTTGCTACAAAATAATCATCTTTATTTCATTCCATTGGCATTAAAATTGGCACTTTTGCACTTGGGGGCCATCCGAAAAAACAAAAGTGGGGGACTCTATTGTTTTTTTGGAACTTAAGCAGTTGGGGGTCCCCGCTTTGAAAACCATAGGGGGGACCCTTTGGGGTTTTACATAATTTTTTTAATTTTGGGGTTTTGAGGTCGCTAATAACGAATGTGACTTATTTTAGTGCCCTGACATTCGCGGTCCGACATTTGCGGCCTGACTTTTACGGTTATGTCCAAAATTGGTTTCAAATTTATGTTGCATTAATCCCAAAGTCCTTAAAAAGCTTTAATAGAGGCTAATACATGAATTTTGTCCGAGAATTGTGTTCTTAGATTTTTGAAAAAAAAAATAATAAATTTTAAAAACCCCCAATCAATTAGATTAAGAGCCAAAAATGCTGTTTTCTTCCTTATTAATTCTTTTAGGTATTTGGGATTAATGCAATCTAAAATTGGAACCAATTTTGGACATAGGCGCAAATGTCGGGACACGCTTATTTTGGCCAAAATTAAAAAATTCTGCATAAATTTTCAAAATTGGCCAAAAAATCAGAGGATCCCCCTTTTGATTTTTTTTCGGTGGCCCCCAAGTGCAAAAATGCCTTAAAATTTTGAGTAAAAAAAAAAATTTTTTTTTTGCCATTTAGGCTCGTATAAACCGATGGTGAAGTGCTACGACCTGGACGAATTGACGCTGAAATTTGAGCGCGGTTTGGATGCTGATGTGGTCAAATTTTTGTTGCTCAGCGACGATTATTCCAAGGTTTTTTTTTCTTCTTTAATTTCAACTGTTATTTTGGTTCTGCGGTTTCCAAAAATCAAAAGTTTTGTAAAATTTCTTAAATTTTAAAAAAATCCCTTCTCCAGTTTATTCTGCTCGAGGAGGAACGCCATATCGAATTCCACACCAATTATGGCCGCTATTTTCGACTTCGAATACCGAACTTTGGCCGTGACATGGCATTCTGTCGTGAGCACAGTGAAGTGAACATTGTCGGCTGTCAGTGAGTGCATTTTTCATTTATTCAGTTAATTTTTTTAAACAATTTTTGTGTCAAGCAATTTTAATCACATAATTCCTTTCCACACACATTGTTTTATCCATTTTTGAACAAAAAAAAAATTTGAAAATTTTAGAACTTTTTTTTTCAAGCGCGATGGACAGATTTTATTCCATTTATCTGTTTGTTGTGAGCCTTGCTTTGATTTTGTAGGGTTAGGCAAATTTGATTTTCCGGAACCGGATTTTCAATTTCCAAAATTTTCCGGCGGGATTTATGGGTTATCCGGAAAAATCCGGTGGGGCCCAAAAACCCTTCATTCCGGATTGGAATCCGAAAAAATCCGGCCGATCCCAATCCGGTTGCCTAACACTAATTTTTGTGCTCAATTTGGATATTTTTATTACTCCCCCCCCCCTTCCAGCTCTCTTTGCCAAATTGACGATATTAATTTCTTTTTTGTCCCCCTTTTGCAGCAGTGATATTTTCCGGCTAAACCTCGAGTTGGGCCGTTTCCACGAGCCGTTGCATTCCGAGGCCGAGTCGTTGACCTGTTGCGCGTTCAACGATGCACATCAGTTAAGTGCAATTAGAGGGGAATAAAGTTAAAAAATCTCGGCAGCAAATGAGATGGGTTGACCCATCTTTTCGTATTCAAACTATGTGTGCTTCTTTTTTTTTGGCTCTTATCCTTTTTGGGTTGTACAACTTTTGCGGCCAAGACATTTGCGCCTATGGTCTATAATCAGTTTCAAAATGCATTGCCATTATCCCAAATGCCCTAAAAGAATTAATAAGGAAGAAAACAGCATTTTTGGCTCTTAATCTAATTGATTGGGATGTTTTTAAAATTTTTTATTTATTTTTTTTTCAAAAATCTCTAAGAACACAATTCTCGGACAAAATTCATGTATTAGCCTCTATTAAAGCTTTTTAAGGACTTTGGGATTAATGCAACATAAATTTGAAACCAATTTTGGACATAACCGTAGAAGTCGGGCCGCAAAAGTCGCAACACCCCTTTTTGCCCCCCCCCCCCCCCCCCGAAATATCCCTTTTTGCCCCCCCCCCGAAATATTTTTATTTTTTTCTAGAAATGTTTTACGGCATATTGATCACGAATCTGACATCCTTTTTTGACTAATTTCAAATCTGTACTTGAGTTTGGACAAAAGGTCGAAAATTCATTTCTCTAAAAACTCAAATTATTTCTCAAAACCAATGTCATTTTCTCTATGTAAATTATTCCTCCAGTTAAAAAAAAACCGATCGCCAGCTGCATTCGAATTGATTTTAAGAAATAATTTGAATTTTTTAAAGAAATTATTTTCAACTTTTTGTTCGAATTCAGGTACGGATTTGAAATTGGTCCAAAAAGGATGTCAGACTCGTGATCAGTGCCGTAAAATAGAATATTTCGGGGGGGGGGGGTGGCAATAAGGATAAGAACCCTTTTTTTAAATAAAAAAATTGTTTTTGTCTCGTTGAATTGTCCCATCGCATTTCTTTATTCCATATTATTTTCAGTTGTTCATCTGTGGCACGGGGGACGCACGGGTGGAGGCGTGGGACCAGCGATGCCGTCGACGGGTAGCCATGCTCGACTGTGTGCTGAATAAGGCCATCGAGTTCGAGCTGGACATGGACGGCGGCGGGTTGGTTTTTTTTATTTTTCAAAAATTTCGGCACCAAAAAGGATAATAATCTGTGCAATATTACTGGCCAGGAATCAAAACAGCTCGCGCCCACTCCCTCCTTTCCAAAAATGTTAAAAGAAAATTTATATAAAATTTCATATTAAAAATTAATATTTTTTTCTATAGATTTTATAAAAAACCCTGGTGGGGGGCCTGTCTTGGAAAATCCTTGTGGGAGGAAAGGGTTTGTCACTGAATAAATTCTGTTTTATAGTATTTTTCCAAAAAAATTCCGACCGACCTATTTTCCTGACTCTAATTTTGGTTTTAATTACCCCATTCCGTTTTTTTTTACCACAGGTCTCAAATTGAAGTGTCCAGCCTCTGCTTTAAAGACGCATTACATTTTGCGGTTGGACTCAGCAATGGTTATGTGAGTGGGGAAGAAAAAGCGCGCAAAATTTCTAATTTTTCTTAATAATCTTAATTTTTTCCATTTTCTTATTTTTTTAAAAAAATTTAAATTTTCGAAAAATCAAAAATAACCCCCCCCCCCCCTCCCTCAGGTGTTGCTGTACGATGTTCGGTCATCTAAACCCTATCTGAGCAAAAATCACAATTTCGGACTGCCCATTACACGGCTACAATTTGCACGTGAACAAGAGCTGGTGCTCAGCATGGACGGACGGGTGCTTAAAGTAAACGAAGAAGGAGGAATGAATAAATTTAAAAGCAAAAATGGAAGCAAGGGGAGAGGAGGGACCAAAGAGAAGAGACCGGGATTTCGGAAAATTCCGGATTAGGATTAGGGAATTGACCTCGGACCGGATTTCCTGGGCTAAAATCCTGTTTTCTAGACTCCTGATCCGGGTCCATTTTTCCCAAACTACCGGATCAGAAGTCCGGATAAATTCTGACAGAATCCGGTCCTGTTCCAATCTCTACCAAATAGTCCCCCCTCACCTCCCGATAATAAAAAAAATAAATCTTAGTTTTTCTTAAAGAATTTTTATTGGTAGAAAAAAAGTAACGAAAATTATGTTTTTTTTTTCTTTCTTACTAAACTAAAAACATTATGATTTTTTTTGGAATTTTTTAAGAAATAAATACATTTCAAAAAAGGAAGAGCCAAATCTTTCATTCAAAAATAACTTAAATTAAATGATACCATTAATTATACCAATTTTTAAGATTTGGAATGAGCACAATGGCCAACCGTTCACCTGCATTGAGCCGGGCACTGATCTGCGCGATTTTGCTTGTTATCCCAACTCGGGTTTGACAGAAAAAAAAATTCGTTTATTTATTTTTCTTTCAAAAAACAGGAATAATTATGTTCGCAAATGATGAGCCCAAAATTCAACAATTTTTTGTGCCTTCTTTGGGGCCGGCACCCCGTTGGTGCTCACATTTGGTCAGTCAATGGTATTTACATAGAAAAGCCCTACTGGGTTTTTTTTTTGTTTGTAAATTTTTTTTTGTTGTTGTATTTAATTTTGCTATACAAATTTTTAAAAATTGCCTTCAGTTTTTCCAAAAGTTATGGCAAATTTCGATTGAAAATGAATGATCAATTTCTGTCCATTGGCTTTTTTTTGTTTAAAACTAGTTATAAGAATTCGAGAAACTTGTACTTTTATACAGACCCTTTATACAAATGATCTTTTGATTTTTTAGGAGTCAATCACTGAAGAATTGGAGTCCGAGAAGCCTGGAGGTGATTGACTAATAAAAAATTTTATTAGGAATATTTTAAAGAAGCGAACTGTTGTCAGTGTTCCTTGGCTTAGTGGTCTGTGCGTTTGTTTGTTCTTCGTTGTTTCTTTTAAATCCGCACGGTTCATTGCCCGTGCGCTGCGCACTCAATTTTGTGCCCAGTTTAGTAGAACACGCCAACTGTGCACATTTTACAAAATGTTTCAAGTTGGCGGGTATGGATAAATTGGGCAAATTATACTCCTTGGCTCCGCCACAGTCTAATGTACTGCTTCAACTCGTTCTTGCGGGTTGAACCGCGTATATTTTGGCTTCCAGGTCCAAGCGACATTTCATTTTTGGCTATAAGACAAATTTGCGAAAAGTCATATTGCAAAAAACTTAAAATTCCATCGTCTTAAACATTTTTTTTTGAGTTACAGAAAGCATAGTTGCATTGATAAAAATTTTCAAAATGATCTTTTGTAATATTTTATCTAAGAGTTAGAGAAAAGTCGCGGTGGGGGCAACGAAAAAAAAATTCTGTCCCCGTAAATTTTTATGGGGAGGGTCTTATTGTGTGTGGCTACGGCGTCTTTTGTACTATTGGCGTTTCGAACTTTCATTAATTTTATAAAAAAGTTGCGGGCAAAACTTTTTTCTTTGCTTTTTCTATCATCATTAATTTTTAGTAAAAAAAAAATATTTCATTTATTGTCTTTTGGGTTTAATCATTGTTTTTTTTTTTTGCAGTGTACGATGACTTCAAATTTGTGACCAAGTCTCAGTTGGACGAGCTGGGCTTGGCCAAATTGGCGGGCACCAGTGCACTGCGTGCCTACATGCACGGCTTCTTTGTTGACATGGCCACGTACAAAAAGGCGCGCACCAAATGCCAACTCAGCGCAATTGAAGCGTACCGCGAGAAGAAGGTGAGTGAGTGGGCAATGAATGATGGATGTACAAGCAATAGAAATACAAAAGGGTTTAGCCTGACGACCCTTGGCTTCGAGGGGTGGGGGAGGCGGGCAAGGGTACGCCCCAAAACGTCGCCGCTAAAACGCCGCCGAAAACGAAAAATAATTAATAAAAAACTTTGATTTTTTTTTCGAAAATTCCATAAACTCAAGGTTATTTTTTCATCTTTTATAAAAAACAATTTTATTTTATCGACACATGTCCGTCGATGAGAGGTGCATACAAAAATTTTAAATACCGGTTGTTACTAAAAAAAAAAAGATTTTATCTCCAATACGATTATAAAATTATAGGGAATTTTTTTGTTTTGAAACAACAAATTCATCCTACAAAGAAACAAAAATAAATTACATATTTGACACATTTTTTTGTAGCTTCAACAAAAGTTGGAGCAGGAGCGCAGCGTGCAATTTGTGAAGCGGAACATGGCCGCTAATGGTGCTGCTACCGGTGGTGTTGGTGGTGTTCGACGCAAATTGCCGAAGGTCAACCGCGAGTTGGCCGCCCGTCTGCAGGCGGAACTGTCCATTAACAACGGAGGCGACGAAGATGGAGGGGACAAAGATAAACCGTCGTCGTCCTTGACTTCTTCGTCAGCATTGGCACCGCCAGAAGCAGCATCAAAAGCGTCAACTTCAAACACTGCTGCGACTACCGTAAAAGCGAAAAAGGTGGGCGGAGCGGTGAAAGAAATATTAGAGAATGTAATAAATTTCCAAAAATGTATCCCCAGCATGTTTTGGGCCCTACCCATGAGTTTTTTTAGAAAATTACCAACCAAATTTCTTATAAACAACTAAATTTTAGAAAAGATTTCAGATTTTTTTAGAATTTTCGAAAATTGCTTTTAAGTGGGGAAAGTCTCGGTCGGTTAACCGAAACCCGGATTTTTGGGCCAAAACCCGAAACCGTGGGTAAATTTGTTTGAAAACTACCCCTAGTTTTTTTTCCCAAACTCAAGCCTAGTTTTTTTGAAAACCGAAAGAATTTTCTATTTCTTTCACCAAAAACTTGGTGGCTATGTTTTTATGAAAAAATGAGGGTATAGATTAGTTTTTCAAAAAAAAATAGGTTAAGTTATCAAAAAACAAAGGGGTTAAGTTTTTCAGAAAAACTTGAGAGTGGTTGTTTTTTTAGGGGGTTAGGTGTTTTAGAAAAACTAGGGGATGGTTAGGTTTTTTAAAAAAACAATTTTGTGAAAGAAATGTCCCGGGAAAGAAATGTCCTGGGAAAGAAATGGCGGGAAAGAAACGGCGGGAAAGAAACGGCGGGAAAGAAACGGCGGGAAAGAAATGGCGGGAAAGAAGTGTCCTGCTCCGCCGCGACCTACCCCCTATTTATATGATTTTCTCCGAAAAAACCTATGGGCCCCAAATATCCGGGAGCCTCCAAAAAAATAATTACTAACTTTTTTCTAAAAATAGAATTTTTAGCTTTATTGTTTTGTATGTTTTTTAGCATGCACTGTTGAGCAGCATAATGGACGATGAACGTTTTGGCAGTCTGTTCATGGACCCGGACATGCAAATTGACGAGGACAACGAGCAGTTCAAACAGTTGGAGCCGTTGATGAAAAAGATGGAGGCGAAGAAACAGCGGATGGAAAGAAGAGGAAGAAGAAATGGTGAAGATAATTGAATGATTAAGTTGAGATATTTTGTTGTTATCATTTTTAATGCCAATATAATCATATCTTCGAGATCTTGCTGGCACTTTCTAGTACTTAAAATTAAAGAAAAACCAAATGGCCAATAAAATAATGTCCTGATGGTAAATAAAAATTAAAATTTTGCCCTAGAGATCAAGATTTATATACTTAAGTCAAATTACTTTTTTTTCTGCTCACGGGAAGACCTAAACTAGAGACCGGACCATGGGTGCGATTTTGCCACTATTTTGTGCTACCTATTTTGAGGGGCTTGCCACTATTTTGTACAAAAGGACAAGTTTTTAAAATTTATTCTTCATTTTTACTATTTTTAACAAAAAAATGTTATATTTACACAATTTTTCTCTGAAATTTTATTCACTTGTCAAAATTTTCCCGGCGGCGCCTGTCGGAACCGCCGGCAAACATTTTCCAAGTCTATTCAAAATAATCTTAAAATTTTGTAAATATTCTTAAGAATAAGGTCACAAACCTTAACCATTTTTGAGGCTTATTTTGTTAACTAACTTTCACAAAATTTTTAAAATTTTACTGGCGGCGCCTAACGGCATCGCCGGCCCACATTAGCATAAATTTGAGTTAATTTTAAAATAGCAGCAAAAAAAAAAATTGGGCAAAATGCAACTCAGATTTTGATCCAAAAAGTTGAAAAAAGCCGAAAAAAAGTCGACCGAGACTCTACCTAAAACACAGGTACGCAATCTTAATTGTTTGAACCGTTGTGAACCGAAGCGAAAAAGTATGAGTTGGGGGTTCGGAGGTAAGGGCCATTTCAGTACGGAAAAATATTTCACATGGGCATTTTTTCTTTATTTTTTTTTTGGCGTTTTATGGAACCTGGCAAAAAGTGTATACTGCAACGAGTCACCGTATGAATACTGCCGATTGCCTATTGTATTTATAACTTATTTTTTCTCAACCAATTTCTTTAGTTCGATTGTATTTGAAATTCCGACCGATAATAAATTCTTATGATTTTAAAAAAACCAATAAAATAACTAAAAAAGATTCATTTTTTCTGTTTTAAAAACCGGAATTCCGACGCCCAATTTTTGGAAATCCGATGCTAACCCAGAAACCATCGGGAAACACAACAGGCGCCGTCATTAATCTGAGGGCACGACCGGGAATTGGTTTCATTATTCGAGACATAATTGAGCTGAACTCATATCCAATGATGTTATAACGAAAGTCCATAGGCGCCGCCGAGGAAATTTTTGAGAAAGTGAATAAAATTTATAAAGAAAAACTATGTAAAAATAATTTTGACATTTTTAGTTAGAAAATATTAAAAGAGATCATAAAATTGTCATTTTGTATGTAAAAATCAAATAAATCATTAGGGCTGCAAAAAATATGCTCAAAAAATGGCCAAAATATGCGTATAAACATGCAAAAAAAAACAGTGAACTACCTATGCACTAAAAATGCATAAAAATCGTAAATATACACTAAAACCGTAAAAATTATTTTAAAAAATTGAAAATTAGGGGTCAATTAGTTAAAAAAATTTTATTCCTCATAATTTTAATCGGTTGTTTTTTTCCGTTTGCAAAACCAAAAAATTCTCAAGAGCTAGATTTTCAAAAAAAAAAATAGAGTTCAAACGAACAAAAAATATGAAAAATTCAAATATATGGATGTAAAATTTTAGATGAATTTAAAAAAAAACTAAATATTTACCAAAAAATGGCAAAATATGCACGAAAACTGATATTTATCAAAAATGGCGGACAAATTTTTTAAAGCAAAAAACATGGACGGCTAAAAACCCATGAAAAAATTATTAATTATCATAAAGGCTTTGCTAGAAAAATAGAAAATTCAAATTTTAATACCCTTTTTTTACCATCAATGTCAAGTCTCCATACCCTCTCCCCATATTTTGCCTCAAAAATATATCCCCCATAAATGCCGGCTTATTCCTACTTTTCCGCCTTTTTAACCAAAATATTTCCGACTTTCGTAAACAGTGAATTTTTATTAGATTTTATTTTTTGAAGTTAAAATGAATTATTTTGAATTTTGTTTCTCTTCTAATAATTGTTTAAAAAAAATATTTAGACAAATATTCAAATGGTAATTATATAATTTATTTTACTTAATAAAATAAAAAACAATCTTTCCGTATTGAAGTGGCCCGTACCTCCGAACCCCCACACCCATACTTTTTTTCGCTTCGTCATAGCTCATAGCACCGTTTAACCTTCTCTAGCATAGGGATCAGATATGTACTGATTTATCAAATTTTTCTGATTTGGAAGGTCCAAATGTGACAAAGCAAAAATGTTCCGATTTGTAAGAAATGTTCTGATTTCAACTCATTGTTCGTATTTTGTTCTTATTTCTTACTTTGGGGTAAAAAATGAGAAAATATTACAATTTTTTGAAGCGATTTTTTCAAAATGATTATGGGTAATGAAAAAATGATGTTTGATAAATTTTGAGATCCGATCCCTGCTCTATAATGGGGTTTTATTTGACTTTTGGTTGAACCTTCTCTAGCATGGGGTTTGATTTGAATTTTTGGCGGTTTTTGTGATAGGACTTTTTTTTTAGTCGAGTTTTTCGTATTTTTTATGACTGAAAATACCAGCCTATTAAGTGAAAAATTAAAATTAAAGAGGCAGGCCCGCAGGCGCAATGTGATTTCGACAGTGGATTTCGACAGTAATGGATTTCGACAGTGACTATTTCGCCCATCTTTCGCTGTCTGTATGTGAATTCGCCAGTAAGTGATCCCGACAGTGGTTGATTTCGACAGTACCCAATAATTTTTAAAAAATTAGATTAAATACATTAAAAAATATATTTTCAAACTTGTTTGGTTCTGTTTACATTTTCCGAATTTTTGGGGTTTTCAATCACCCTTCCTGCCCCTCATCAAAGGCCGGAAATGCGTGAAAAATAGCTCATTCTAGTTTACGCGTTCAATCGATCTTTACGCGTCCAATAAAAAAAAATTGTTTTTTTTAAACTTACAAAAGTCATTTGAAGTTGCTATGCAGCACCAAACACTTTCTTGAAGAAATGCGATTCAACAATATCCCTTTGAATGATTTATTAAAAAAAATATTTTGTACCTGCTTAGTTGGATAAAAAAATAAATGATTAGACGCGTAAACTTTAATTGGACGTGCAAACAAATGATTGGACGCGTAAACATCGATTGGACGCGCAAACATCGATTGAATGCGTAAACTGGAATAGAACCAAAAAAATAGTGTAAAAATGGGAACCGCCCGGTTTGCCGCGGACAGTTCGCCGCGTACGGTTCGCCGCAGGTTTTTCGCCGCCGGTGTTTTCGCCGCCGGTTTTTTTGCCGCTGGACGGTTCGCCGCGGCCAGTTCGACGCCAGTTAAAAAATGGCTTTTTCGTCGCCATCTTAAAATTCTGAAATTTTTATATGTATTACTCATTTATTTTCATTTTACTCATTTTTTTTTTATTGTATTAGCTTTTGAGTCTCATTTGTTTATGCATCTCTATATTTAGAATGGCTGAAATAGAAACGAAAAGGCATAAAGAAAAATTGTTTGGATTCCTCTACGTCTTCGACAAATTTAACACCGATAATTGCATCAAATTCTGGCGCTGTGAGCTAAGGGACGGTTGCAGAGGAAGGATTCACACCCATTTGTACAACAATTTTATTAATATGATCACTGAACACACCCACGAACCCAACATTGCCAACGTTGAAGCACAAAAAATCGTCACGGGAGTCAAGAGGACGCGCCGTGGAATGCATGGAGTTGCCTTCGCAGCTTCGTGCCAATGCAATGGTCAATGTTTCGAGTCCGGTACTCGCTCAATTACCAAGTGCAAATGGAATCAAAAAGGTCGAGCGCCAATCATTTTAAGTATCTTTTCTCTATTTTAGATAGTTAAACGTGCGCGGCATGAAATCGCAGCCCCACCGTCTGCTCCAAATTTTGTCCACGACCTTGTAATTGGGCACGCATACCAGGTTTACCAGCGCGGCGACGGAGTGGAGGAGGAACAATTCCTGCTTTCCGATTCTGGTGTTTTTTCTTTATGCGGTGAACAACGCAACATAGGTATTAATTTTTTGGTCGAAAAAAATGTCTCTAAATTAAGGATTCTAATTTTTGCAAAGAGTTCATATTTGGACTGGGCTCATGGTATGAAGGAAGTGTTCGCAGATGGTACTTTTTCCATCGCCCCTCATCCGTTTTCGCAAGCTTACGTTCTTCTTGCGAAAAGCCATTTTTCAACTGGCGTCGAACTGGCCGCGGCGAACTGTCCAGCGGCAAAAAAACTGGCGGCGAAAAAACCGGGGGCGAAAAACCCGCGGCGAACCGTACGCGGCGAACTGTCCGCGGCGAACAAAATGACATTATTCCAAGTCGAATCTGGGCTGTTGGAGTAATTTTGACGGATAAAAGCGACTTAGAAAAAATTAAAAATTTTCGACTTTTTGTTCGAGTTCAGGTCCGGGGTTAGGAATTGGCAAAAATTAATGCCATATTCGTGATCAGCGACTCCGAAAACCCCCACACTTTTTCCCCTTCGTTTTCATTCGTTTTTAGAATTAAGTACGAGTTGGGGAACTAAGTACGAGTTGAGTAACTAAGTACGAGTCGGGGTACCCGTACGAGTCGGGTCGTACGAATTGGACCTGTACGAGTCGGGGTTTTACCCTTGTGAATTGGCCTAATTATTCTCTATTATTTTTATAAAATTTCCTATTCTGATAAAATTTTAGAATGAAGTTTTTATTTTTGATACTTTTTTCAATCCTTTGCCTTATTAACTTTGTATTTAATACAAAGTCAAAACTCGAGAACTTTATAAAAAATGAAGAAGCGATGAAGCTGGTCCAAAATTATAAGGAAAAGCAGATCAAAACTATAAAAGAACTACATGTTGAATTAAAAAAAAGGAATCCAAATGGGAATGTGCACTTTGAATAGATATCTGGCTAAAACCAAGAGCTCTATTTCCGATACATCAAATGAAAGCCCAAACATAGTAGTGATGAAATTTAAAAATGTTTTTCTCGCGATCTAACAGGTTGAAATTGTGATTGGAAAAGAGGATGAAATATTGATTGAAAAATAGGACGAAATATTGATTGAAAAATAGGATGAAATATTGATTGAAAAAGAGTAATATTGTGCTTGAACATGAAAAAATTGTTATAGAAGATGGTGAAATTATTATCAGAGAAGAAGAAATTTCAAACAATCATTTTGAGGTGATTCTTGAACCTATGCGGTCATAGGTGATTATTTCAGCGCCGACCATAATTTTGTGTGCAAATCGAGTTTTAACCCACACATTTACATTCACGAAAATAAATGTGCCCTAAAGGAGCTATTTATTCTTATTGATTTATTTTGGTTAAAACGTGATTAAAATCATTATATTTATTTATTGAAATAATTTCCGTACTGAAATGACCATCCCTCTGAAAGTCTCACTAATATTTTTGTCACTTCGGCTCACCACGATTCAGAACTGCTATAATATTGCAAGTTCTTTAACTCATCCAATCAAATTCACAGTTAAACCAAAACGCTTTGCCAACTTTGTTTTAAATGCGTTCGATGGAACACAATTTGGCGTTTTAATTGAGCCTTCGGACTTGTATTGGTACGCCTACTGGTTCAAGTCCTGGTACGTGCACTGACATCCCACTTCGATTCCCTCCATATGAAGGGAAATGAAAGCTATTGTTGCAAAAAATCAAAAGCAACATTACTTCCTGTTGTGTCCCCGGGTTTGAGGCTTTAAGCCATTTTGAATTACCGGTTTATAGGAGAGGAATTATTATAGGAAAAGCATTAACAAATTAAGGATTGGCTTGGGATTGGGACATGACAATTTTATGGTGAAATAATTCTGATTGGAAAGGGAGAAAATAGGATACTTTACCAAACACTCTCCGCCAAAAGATCGCTCGGTTGAACATTTGAAGTTTCTGTCCTTTTTTTCAATTTTACCTATACTATTTTCTTCTTTTATGCCCACGCCTTGGGTTGCCTTCCTTTGAATGGCTATTTTCATTATTGTACCCAAAAATTTCCTCTTTCAATCCAATTACTTTTAATTGAATATTCTTTGTTTCACTAATCAGGTGCATGTACGAATATATATTCTTTCACTTTTTTAGGCTCCTTTGTAGCCTCAAACCCGGGGACACAACAAGTTTTGGTTTTTGCAACATTAGCTTTCATTTCCCTTCATTTGGTTCAACCAATGACCCATAAAAAGGAGTCAATCAAAGAAAGGAAGGATTTATGCCGAATAAAGAAAGGTATCCCAAAGAAAAAATTAGAAAGAGTACTAATAAAAGCAAAAAAAGAATTAAGGAAGTGATCGCTGGTAGGTTTGGCACCTTTGGATAAATCATTTTCTTCTCTCCTCTTCCCTCCATTTCGGCTGCCTTCGGCACTTTTTAATGTTTAGCCTTGCTGCCCACTTTTGGCACTTCTTTTTGATCGTCCTCCTTTGAGCGGTCTTCTTTCATCGTCTTTTTCGCCTTCTTTACTCGAAGCGTTGCCTCCTCACACGGGTCTTTATGTTCCTTCGTCATAAACTGTTGCATCTCAAATTGCTGCTTCGTCTCTTGTGCCGTTTGGTCTTTGTCCGTTTCCTTCTTTTCCACCATTTGCTCAATTTCCTTTTGAATAACCTTCTTCGATTCGTCAAACAAAGTATGGAAAATTGAAAAAATCATTCCCAAATATGCACCGTAAGACATTGGTTGTAAACTCGGGGCGTATGACTTTGATAACATATCATCAATGTCTTCAATTAAGTCAATTAAAGTTATTTCAACATCATTTTCTATCATCGCACAAATATCGATTAGATCTGCAAATATTTCTTGTTTTATAATTCATTTGAAAAAAATATCAATCGGGCCAGACACCGAAATAGTGGTAATGGATGTCAATTACTTATCTGGCACCCCAAAAGCCCTTAGTTTTTCATCCTTCCCCACAAATTGCAAATTGCCAGGTTCCAATATTAGCAATTAATTGGACGCACCGATTCCAATCTCCGGAACAAGGACCCACAACTTCTCATATTCGTCATATGCTGCATTCATAATTTCAAATTTTGTTCCTTCTTTTTTAGCATCCAGGAGTATATTGCATAGTTGTTTAAAGGCTGTCTTTAATTCTTCCAGATAATTCCGTTGTCTGTTTGCTATTTTTTCCTTATACGAAAGCAGTTGAGTTAGGTCTGTAAATTTAAACAATAATAACGAATTATTTCAGTTTTAGGTGAGAATTATTACAAAATTTCAAGTTTTCAGACGCAAATTAGCATCTCCGTTTGAAATAGATCAGCAATAGATTTTGGGACGATGATGAATGTTGATTTTTTTATGTTTTAAGTCATCTTTTTTTTATAGATTTTAATATTAAAAATTAACTGTCATTTTTTGCCACTATTTTAAAAGTTTGCCATTGTTTAAAACCTCAGGGCAAGAGTTTTTCGTGAAAAATCTCAGGCTACTTACCGACATTATCAACATAAGGCTTCTCTTGTGTAAAAGCACATTTGTCCTTGTTCTCAAATATGACCTAAACAAATGCAAATCCCAAATTTAATAATTTTGGAAATATTTTTAAATTTGCCTCAATTGTTCCGAATGCATATACGCTTTCTTCATCCCCTTCGAGTAGCATATCCCTGCCAATTAACACAATCGCTGCCATAGCTGAGCTCATCAGAAGTTCAAGTTCCCTCTCTCTTTTATCTTCTTCGTTCCATTTTGTCAGAAGAAAGCGTGGCTTCACTGCTGCTACACATTCACTCGCTTGTGCGTTGCTGCTGCATTCCGCCCAACTTTTTGCGTATGCATCGGCTGCCAATGCCATCGTTTTCCATCTCTCACAAATGGCTATTAATTTGCCCATGGAATTGACCTCTTCAGCATTTGTTTCGTATATTAATGCTTCATTCAATGTGTTCTCTTTACAGTGCCATCCTTCCACCATTTTTCGCCAAAAGTATGTTTTGCTGAATGCCAATGCCTTGGCCATGTCCTCCTCCTCGGTGGTTTCTTCATCCTCGGTCAGCAGCTCAATTTCCTTGTCTATGTCATTCTCCTCCTCCGTTGTTGGTTCGTCTTCGTTGCATAAAAAGAGTAAAAAATATGCACCAAAATGTCAAAATATGCACTAAATTTTGACCAATTTTTATCAAAATAAATTAAAAGCTCAGTTTTTTTTCTCACACTGACAAAGCAAATACATTTCAGGGTATGTATAAATATTTTTTTAAGTTTTTCGAAGAATATTTTGGAAAATACTTTTATCTTTTCAAAATTTTTGTTAGAAAATTTCTCAAAAAATTCAAACTTTTTATTTTTTGGGATATTTTTTTCAAAAATTTTTCATAGGTGATTCATAGAGAGTGTAAATTCTGAAATTTTAGATGAATGAAAATATGCACCAAAAATGCAAAATATGCAACCCAATATGTGCAATATGCACAAAATCCCAAAATATGCATCAAAAAACGGGCACGGACAATTCAGAGTGGCCGATTCAGAGTGAGGCCGATTCAGAGTTGGCCAACTCAGAGTAGCCGCTTCAGTGCGGGCTGATTCAGTGTGCCCCTAAAAAGGACAATTCAGTGTCAGAAAATTTGAATAAAAAATTGAATTAATTTTTCGAAAACAAAGAAAAATCTCAAAATTTTTTCTGTGTTCGCTCTTCTGTCGCCAAAATGGAAGAAAATCCCAAACAAAATATTTACGAACTTGATTTGGAAGTTTAGGTATATCTATATGAACAAAAATTATATGCAAGAGTTTTAGGTCAAGATTTGCACATTTCATAAGTTTTTAGGTGCTAAAACGCTTAAGTTTTCAAAATATTCCTATAAAATGACTCCTATACAAAAATATTTCGAAATAAACAAATTTTTTGTGCTTCCTCATCATGAGAAAAAAAGGTAGAAACATAAAATCCTGCCCTTATCATAATTTTTCATACAAGGGGTCGCTTTAATAGGTACCCTCTAGCGATGAGAGTGAAAAAGCGAATTTTTTTTTGTTTTGTCACGTAAATTAAAATATCAAAAATTTCTTGACACTGAATTGTCCTTTTTTGGGGGCATACTGAATTGTCCCACTCTGAATCGGTCCACTCTCTGAATCGGTCCACTCTGAATTGGGTAACTCTGAATCGGCCACTCTGAATCGGCGACTCTGAATTGGGTAACTCTGAATCGGCGACTCTGAATTGTCGTGTACCGTCAAAAAATGCGTCCTAGAAGCTTCAAACCAAGTCATAAACACTTATTAGTCCATTGCATATTAGCAAAAAAAATATGCATTTGCATACAAATCCGGTCCCTAATCATGTACTGCGTGTCCAGACATTTGCGCCTCGGACATTTGCGCCTATGTCTAAAACTCCGTTCAAATTTTATTTTAACTACCCAAAAAACAAGTAAGGCTTGATAAACCATTCCAAACAGCATTTTGTAATGGTTTTAAAAAATAATTCGAAGGTTTGTATAAATGGTCATTATTCCAAAAAATCTCGAAGAACGAAATTCTTGGCCACAATTAATTCGTAACATCCATTTGCATAGTATCAAATTTTTTTGGATTTTAAAAGTTAAATCTAAACTGAATTTAAGACATAGGCGCAAATGTCCGAGGCGCAAATGTGGGGTAATCATGTACCCTTCAATTTACTCTTTGCAACAGTGCAGCAGCGCATGAACAGAATAGCCAAAAGCAGAAAGGCGAAGAAAAGACGCAAATTCATTTTCTGGCCTGAAAAATTATTTTAAAGAAAATCGAAAAAATCCGCGGGATTGTCCGGATACAGATAATGACTTTTGAGAAATTGGACGGACACGGATATGAAGGCCATATCCGCGGAGATCCGTTATATCCGCCAGTCATTCTAACGTGGAAGAGTTCATTAAAGATTTGGTAATTTGGTCCCTTTTCTGCAATTTTTGGGTCTTTGTTTTCGAAATTTTTGAGAAATAAATAAGAAAAATAGCATAAAAATGAAAAATAGACCATTAAAATTGACTTTTCAAATTTTGAAAAAATATACCCCTAGAGAATTGAAAATTTCTTTAAAAATTTGCCCCCTTAAATTCTAAATTTTTTATCCAAAATTTGATTCCAAAATATTCTTCGAGTTTGGTCCAAAATTGCTACCCAAATACACCCAAATTTTCAAAATTTTTTCCGGTGGTGCCTGTCGGCACCACCGGCTACCACCCCTTTGAATTCCAAAATTTTTTTGATGCTTGTTATTAGTTAGTCGCGGTCGGTTTTGGTTCGGTTAACCGCAACGGGTTTTTGTGCCAAAAACTGAAACCGAAAACCAGGGGGCAGAAACTCGGTTGACCGAAAACCGGGGCCCCAGGTTTAGACCCGTCCGAAATCAACCCTACTTTTACTAATTTTTCTTGCTTTTAGGATAATTTTCCAAATGATCATTTTAACACCAATGATGAGTTTAAATTTTCATCTGGCAACCCTTCTTAAAGGCTTAAAAGATGCTCTTATTTCATGTATTTTAATGCATATTACATTTACGCTTTACATACTTTATTAATTGATATTTTTATTTTATTTTTCTCTACAAAAATTTTCTCCACTAAAATGCGGATATATCCGCTGACATCCGCGGACGGATATGACTAAAAATTGGGACGGAACAAACGGACACGGATATGAACGAACCCGACGGATATGTCTGGACACGGATATGACAAATGGTGCCTGAATAAATCATGTTCATCAGGTTAAACGTCATTTGCGGCCAAGACATTTGCGCCTATGTCTATAATCGGTTTAAAATTGCATTGCCTTAATCCCAAATACCGTCAAAGGATTAATAATGGAGAAAAGAGCATTTTTGGCTCTTTAGATAATTCGTTTGGGTGTTGTTAAAATTTACGATTTTTTTTCAAAAATCTCCAAGAACGTAATTCTCGGACAAAATTCATGTATCAACCTCTTCTATTAAAGCTTTTTAAGAATTTGGGATTAATGCAACATAAATTGGAAAAAAATTTTGGACATAACCGCAAGAGTTGAGCCACAAATGTCTTGGCCGCAAAAGTCGCAACACCGTTCATTACTCCGGGTTGAGAAAAATGTTGATAGATACAACCGAAAGACAAAAAATATATCGCTCATTTAACCGGCATTAAATTTTTAGATTTTCCGTACATATTTTGTCATATCTTTGCTCAAAAGCAACCAAATTTTGGTATCGTCTGATAGCTTTTGATTGGTTCTATTAAAATGCCAAATTTTAAAAAATTTGATAAATTTTTAAGAAAAATTTAGACATAGAATTTTATGTTTTTTTTCATTTTTACGGCCTGCTTTTGAGCAAAGTTATGACGAATTATATTCGAAAACAGTAAAAAAAAATGGCAGAACAACGAATTTAGGTAAATGTTGACAGAAATGAAGTGGTTTTCAGGCATGGAAATAATGTCATCATAATTTTACAAATTTACCATATTGGCATATGCCATCCCTTTGTTTTAAATTTTAATGCCCTTTTTAGGCATGGATATATTGGCATATGCCATCCCTTTGTTTGAATATTATAATGCCCTTTTCAGGAATGGATATATTGGCATATGCCATCCCTTTGTTTGAATATTATAATGCCCTTTTTAGGCATGGATATATTGGCATATGCCATCCATTTGTTTGAATATTATAATGCCCTTTTCAGGAATGGATATATTGGCATATGCCATCCCTTTGTTTTAAATTTTAATGCCCTTTTTAGGCATGGATATATTGGCACATGCCATCCCTTTGTTTTAAAAGTTTTTAGGCATGGATATATTGGCATATTCCATCCCTTTGTTTTAAATTTTAATGCCCTTTTTAGGCATGGATATATTGGCATATGCCATCCCTTTGTTTGAATATTATAATGCCCTTTTCAGGCATGGATATATTGGCATATGCCATCCATTTGTTTGAATATTATAATGCCCTTTTCAGGCATGGATATATTGGCATATGCCATCCATTTGTTTGAATATTATAATGCCCTTTTCAGGCATGGATATATTGGCATATGCCATCCTTTGTTTTAAATTTTAATGCCCTTTTTAGGCATGGATATATTGGCATATGCCATCCATTTGTTTGAATATTATAATGCCCTTTTCAGGCATGGATATATTGGCATATGCCATCCCTTTGTTTTAAATTTTAATGCCCTTTTTAGGCATGGATATATTGGCATATGCCATCCATTTGTTTGAATATTATAATGCCCTTTTCAGGCATGGATATATTGGCATATGCCATCCCTTTGTTTTAAATTTTAATGCCCTTTTTAGGCATGCATATATTGGCATATGCCATCCATTTGTTTGAATATTATAATGCCCTTTTCAGGAATGGATATATTGGCATATGCCATCCCTTTGTTTTAAATTTTAATGCCCTTTTTAGGCATGGATATATTGGCATATGCCATCCATTTGTTTGAATATTATAATGCCCTTTTCAGGAATGGATATATTGGCATATGCCATCCCTTTGTTTTAAATTTTAATGCCCTTTTTAGGAATGGATATATTGGCTCACATATCCGATCCCTTGAGTTAAAGGTTTTTAACAAATTCTTTTTTTGTTGTCAAATTTATTTATTTCAATTGGAAAAACAACAGAAAAAAGAATTCACAAATTTTTAATATAAAATGTGTGATACATAGTGTGGTCGTCACAGCGAAAACAAAACAGAGACAATCAAACGGAACAGCCAAATGATTACACAAAAAAATGAAACAATTGAAACACTGTTTTTTTTTTTAGGGAATGCCGATCGGTGAGCAGAGGAAGGCATTTGATTTCCGAATTTTTTTCTTCCTCAAAATTTGCCCACTTTAATCTATTATCTTTAAATTGCCGGACTTAGAAACAAAAAAAGTTATCGCTTCAAAATCCCTTCTGGCGAACCGAATTGTGCTGAGCTGCAGGAGGCCACTCCCTATTCTTAAAATCCTCCCCCTTCATCAGCTTCCACTCAAAATGCGCCACCATTCCTTTTTGAAACATAAGTGTTGGCACACATTCTGACGGATTAATTGAAGGGCGTTGAGCGTAAGGTTGCGTGTCCATCTTCTTTTCGCATTTACAAGGCAATTTTGGTCACAATCTACACTCATTTCTTTGCATATGCCAGGGGCCTATTCAAATTAGATCAGATCTGTGATGTGATTATATGACAATATGATTTATCAGACGTAGGGATTCTGTTCAAATTAAATCATATGATAAATCACTTGCCGCATGTGATTTATCATATCATATTGTCATAAGCGTGTTCAAATTAATCATACAATCACATCAGGGATGTGATTGTCAGATCGTACGATCACATCAGACGCGGCGTCTGATAAATCATGCGATTTATCATTTGCGCGTTCAAATTATTCCCTTACAATCGTATGATGCTCGTCATATGACGGCAACTAAGTTAAGCAAAAAATCACCCCTTCGGACCACGTATGAGCCCCATTTGGGGCAATTTTTATTCTCAAAAATATTGTTAAAAAACAGAAATTATAGTTTGTTAATTTCTTTGAAATTTTGATAAAGGCGATTCATCGCCTGATTACGCAAAAATGAATTTTCCCCTTCAATTATCGTTTCGTCTTCTTCAATTTCTAAATTTTTATCCGCCACACACAATTCAGAATTTCGAAAAACGCGTGCATCATTTACGCTTCCCGGCCAACGTGCCGAAATACTTAATTTTTTTTTTGTATTTACTAACGAATTATAATGATATTTTTACCTATAAAAAAGGAGACTTGGACCAGCAACTCCTTGCACATTAATGCTATGATTGCCATGCCGATCGACATATTGTATGTCATTTTCCCGAGGCACTTCAATGGGAATTAGAGTACCATCAATTGCGCCACATACCATAGGAAACCCTTGGCTTTATTTTATACATTTATAAATTTAAAAACCTAACCGGGCAAGTCACTCCTTCTTCCTTTAGAAAGCTTAAAAAAATCCGATCCAATTTTTCTGCATTCATTCTCACTTTTCGGCCAAGCTATATTATCAAAAGTATTAAGTGCGCATGTCACAAGAGCAACACATCTAAGATATTTTTATAACTTTTTATCGCAAGTAGTTCGTACTTTGTTACGGTGCCCTTGCTAATATGTTCGGCATCCCCTACAGAGAAATAAGGGCTATTCGTTGCGAAAAAAACGAAGCGCGACTAGAAGCCTTTGCTTAGAAGTTAAAGCATGATTGGTTGCAGCATTGGCCGTGATTTTTGGACCAATTAGCCCAAGCAAACATTCCGCTTGAGTTGGGGACATTCGGAATCTTAATTTTTTTTTTTTAATGCTAGAGCTTAAGCCGAATTACCGTTCTCGAAATTCAGAAATCGAGAGTGAACTCTCCCATTCAATCCGTGGTCGGAATTTATAATTTTTTTTGGTGTGCTGAGAACTTTCATCAGTCTCAGACTCAGACGAACTTGACACTTCCCCAAACATCTAAGACTTTTTAATTAAAATATTCGATCATAATTTGATCAAATAATGTAAGAGTAATAACGTTTATACATAATGAAAAAGGATAGTCTTTATTAAAGAATCCAAAATTGAATATCAATTAAAATTTCAAATTCAATTCAATTGATTCGTAAATGTTAATTTTTCAAAGATTTTTGCCTTCCCAATCGGGAGTATAATCTTCTCCATAATTGAATTGCTGGAGCTCGGCCGAAATATTTGATGCAGAACGAGAAGACGAGAGTGAAGCGCGAGCAGACCCAACCTTAGACCAGAATTGTGAATATTTAAAAAGAATAATTTGCCTCGATTTTTAGCTTTTCAATAGTGAGTTTGCGTTCTTCGTTCATCAGTTTCTGCCCCTCAATTTGGTGTTCGAGCAATGTCATTTTTGCGCGTTTCAGCTCGATGTCAAGCTCTTCACTTCCAAAGGAAGATTCACGACTCTATATGATCAAATTTATTTTTGAACTTTAATTGATCGCTTACGCGAAAAGTTGATGCCCGAGAAGGAGTTCGAGGAGGACGGAATTTTGTTTCAAATGCCGTTGTTTTGGAGGTGCCTTCCGTTTTAACAACTTCAACTTCCGGACCTTCCTCTGAGTCTTTAATGTCCAAGCCCACTATTGAAGGGCTGTCCCTCCCAAGGATATCAAACACGACTTCGTCCACCTAATTAATTAAATATAAAATATAATTAGCCTTTGATCAATATACAAAAAGATTTTTTAAAAAATTCTTAAAATGTTACTTCCGAAAAAATAACTGATCCTTCACCACTCTTTTTGGCACGGTCTTTTTTCGCTTTTGCATCTCGCTGTGCCGCTTGCCAAATAGAGTCTCGAACATATTGCCAATCACGCTTAATCAATCCTTCAGCCCCGGCAGCTATTGCTTCTTGTCGAATGTTTTCCCAGGCTTCTTCTTTCATTTTTTTGGTCAAACTTGGACTAAATTGCCCAAAAAGCACATCTTTTCGAGTGCGCGCTAATTGGACAACAATCAGACGCTGATTAATTTGCAATGACATTTTTTTATCAAAATATTAAATATGTATTTGTAATATTTATTTGGAATTGATTATGGGCAAGTTAAAAAGAATGAATAACCCAAAAATCACGATTAGGGGGCAATTTTAGCAATAACATCACAGCAGTCAAAAGCAGCGGCAGCGGTGAACAACAAAGGCGAAAACGGATCCCATAAATATGTGCGAAACATTTATTATTCATAACTTTCAACAATAATTGAAAATAATGATAAATAACCAAATCATATGACGAATTGGTCGTCGTATTTGCAAAAATTAATTTGAACAAAATTCCCATCATATGATCTCTGCATATGATTAGTTTGTCATAGGCCGGCGTCATATGATCCCCTTACATAAGATCTGACAATCGCATCGCTGATGTGATGTTCTGACTTCATTTTAAACGCGCGTATGATTTGTTACTCAATCACATCACAGATCTGATCTAATTTGAATAGGCCCCAGCACATTTGTCCCAATATTTTTTTGCCTCTTCCGCTGTATTTGTTGGAGTGTATTTGCTGGCATCAAACTCATGAATGGCAGTGACCACCAAATCAATGCCTTAATAGTGAAGGGGAGGGGGGGGGGAAAGACTTCAGACAAAAGAAAAATCCATTTTATCAAATGAATCAGAGTGCCAAATTTTTTAAATAACAAGCTGAATTATTTAAAAGTGATTGAAGACGAAATGAAAATTCAAATTATTTTTGTCGTTTTTCAAGAAAAAATTTTGCTTCAAAAGGCCCATGTTTTGCCCCGGTCTCGGCTGAAAATAGAGGGCCCCGGTTCCTGGTTTTTCTGATCCGGAAAGTCCCGGTCCCGTTTTTTGTCAAAAGTTTTTTCAACGAGTTTTCACAGGAAATTATATTTGTTTGAAATTATGAAATAAGCTAAATCTTAGAACTAAGAAACTCAAGAATTTCGAAAGACTCAGGAACAAACCCATTGAACAGAAACTCCACTAATACTTACTGTTCAGCAGAAGAATCAGCGAGAAGAGAAGCTGTAGTGCAAAGATGAATTTAGTTTTGTGCATTTTCATTCACCCGCTAAACAAATCTTAGAATACCGTATTTCATCAGATAGAATTGGGTTCTTCAAGGTTAAGTTATCCCGCTCTCAAATGGGACTTTTACAGTGGGTATCGTCTATCAAAAGAAATACTGTATTTTTAAAAGAAAAATTTAAAATTGTTGGGGGCTATTCTGAACCAGGCTATTTGTGAACCGCGTTGATTGGAGAACCGAAAAGCAAGGGATTATTTTAAGGCAATTGGCAGGCAATTTGGGGCCAATGACAGGGTTCGTGGGTAGGGTTGAGAGTTGTCCCAATTGGCCGGAGGCTAAGAAAGTAAAAATTTGTATAAATTTTGGGTAAAAAAGAAATTCATTTCAAACAAAAAAATTGATTTTTTATTTTTATTAGTCAATTATTTGTTTCTATAATAGATATTGGGCAAATCTTACATAAATTGCTGCTTTTCTTATGGTTAGAAGAAAATGGAATTTCTGTAATTAAAGAATTTTCTGAATTTAAATTGCCTATTTGATGACGCTTTATTGGTGCCATGCCAAAAATGGGCATGCCAAGCCTTGACTTAAAAATGAAAAAATATAAACCAAGTGCAGTATGCCAATGACTTTCTATTGGCACCCACGCATTCATCAAAGTTGGCATCTTCTTAAACAGTGGCCGTTGCACCAAAATTGACGTGGATGCCATAAGTGGCATCCATCAATTTTTTTTTCAGCAGTTGGGCCTCTTCTATGAGTGGCACTTTTTCACTCGGGTTCAGCCCTGACCTTCAGGGAGAGAAAAGTTGTGGATCGGGGAGGAAATTCCCCGAAACAATTTGTCGGGGATGGTTGGAGAAATTTAAAAAATGTCCGCAGGGAACAACATTTTTGTCGGAGAGAGAATTTTGATAAGAAGTCGAAAAAAGATAAAAGAAAAATTTCAAGAAGAAAAAGTCTTAAAAACTCTTTAAAGACACTCTCATCTTATTTGAAGCGCAATTGACGACTTTTGTAATTCCCCGAATCGGGTCGGGGATTAACCCTTTTTTTTGAGATATAAAAGCATGTTATTTTGGGGGAAAAAACGCGCGAACCTTAAGGATTTTTTGACAAAATTCCACTATTAATTTCCGGGGCTGAACCCTATTTTTCACTCCAAGCAAACAAAATAACTGTCGGTGAAAATTTATGGAGACAAAATGAATCATAACGCCAAAAATATTTATTTAATAAAAATATTTTTTTTTTGTCTATTGACATGTGTTCGGTTCCCTCTTTTCAGCAATAAATTTGGCCACAACAGTTTGGTCCATAGGGCGATGAGTTGTCAAAAAATCGTGTTGATAAATGTATTCCGGTCTGAGACGCTCTTTCGGATTAAGTGTAAGGCTGAAAATGTTTAAATTTTATTGTAACTAGCCCAACGCGCCTTCGGCGCGCTTTGGGGCTTTCTTCCCTCTTTCCTACACTCCCTTTCCCTCTCTTTCCTCTCCTCACCCCTTCTGACCCTTTCATTCTCTTTCATCCCCTCTCACCAACCCTCATTTTCCCTCTCTTTCCTCTCCTCACCCCTTCTGACCCTTTCATTCTCTTTCATCCCCTCTCACCAACCCTCATTTTCCCTCTCTTTCCTCCTTTCTCCCCTACCCTCTCTTTCCCTCTCTTTCCTCCCTTCTCCCCTTCCCTCCCTTTCCCTCTCTTTCCTCCCCTCTCCCCAATCCTCATTTTCCCTTTCTTTCCTCCTTTCTCCCCTACCCTCTCTTTCATCCCCTCTTACCAATCCTCATTTTCTATCTTTCCTCTTTTCTCCCCTACCCTCTCTTTCCTCCCCTCTCCCCTTCCCTCCCTTTCCCTCTCTTTCATCCCCTCTCCCCAATCCTCATTTTCCCTCTCTTTCCTCCCCTCTCCCTTTCCTTCTCTTTCTTCCCTTCTCCCCTCCATACCTTTCCCTCTCTTTCCTCCCCTCTCCCCTTCCATCCCTTTCCCTCTCTTTCCTCCTTTCTTCCTCTCTCCCCTACCCTCTCTTACCCTCTTTTTCCTCCTCTCTCCTTTTCCCTCTCTGCCCTCCCCTCTCCTCTTCATACCTTTCCCTCTCTTTCCTCCCCTCTCCCCTTCCATCCCTTTCCCTCTCTTTCCTCCTTTCTCCCCTCCATACCTTTCCCTCTCTTACCCTCTTTTTCCTCCCCTCTCCTTTTCCATCCTTTTCCCTCTCTTTCATCCCCTCTCCCCTTCCCTCTCTTTCATCCCCTCTCCCGTTCCATCCCTTTCCCTCTCTTTCATCCCCTCTCCCCTTCCATCCCTTTCCCTCTCTTTCCTCCTTTCTTCCTCTCTCCTCTACCCTCCCTTACCCTCTTTTTCCTCCCCTCTCCCCTCTCCCCTTCCATCCCTTTCCTCCCCTCTCCCCTTCCATCCCTTTCCCTCTCTTTCCTTCCCTCTCCCTTCCATCATTTTCCCTCTCTTTCATCCCCTCTCCCCTTCCATCCCTTTCCCTCTCTTTCATCCCCTCTCCCCTTCCATCCCTTTCCCTCTCTTTCCTCCTTTCTTCCTCTCTCCTCTACCCTCCCTTACCCTCTTTTTCCTCCCCTCTCCCCTTCCATCCCTTTCCCTCTCTTTCCTTCCCTCTCCCTTCCATCATTTTCCCTCTAGTTCCTGCCCTCTCCTCCCTTTCCCTCTCTTTCCTCCTTTCTTCCTCTCTCCCTTACCTTCTTTTTCCTCCCATCTCCCTTTCCCTCCCAATTTAACCGATGTCATCACAACAGAATTTATACGGACAATTTTCCAAATGACAAAATCAAATGAAACAAAATCCCATAAATATGAAAATGTTATAAAAAGCAATACTATCCTCAATCAATAATAAATGGATAGAATTTTCAACAATTTCTTTTCAACATTTCTCCTCGCCCAAATTTTTGTTTCAGCAAATTTTCTCTCATTTCATCTTCCAATCCGTTGTCACTCAGTTTTGAGGTGTGCCATTCACTGGGCCTTCTTCCTTCTCCATATTCTCCACAATTTTCTCCTAAAACATGCATTGAAATATATTACATTTAATTTGATCAGTTTTTCGGAGTTCGGGTCAGTTCGGCGTTGGGTTTTTTCGGCACCGCCCACTTTGAGAGGCCATTCTTTTTTTTCCGTAAGTTTGCCAATTGAAACAAATGGCTTATTGCGCTGAAGGGGGTCTGCGCAGGTTCCCGTTTTTCGTAGTGTTAAATAGAAAAACCAAAATTTACGTTCTATAATTCAATTTTAAAAAAATGGTTTGGCTCGGCTCACATTAGGCAAATTGAAACGCATCATTTGGTAAATTGGAAGAAGAATTACATAGTTTTTAGAATAATTTTCAAGGATTTTCAGCTGCTTTTAGAAAAACCCACAAACAGATTCACAAGTTTTTGTACCACAGCATTTAGGTTTGAGAAAGACACACTTAAAATTTTACCTCATAATTATTTTGGTATTTTATGAGGGTTTGCCAATACAAAGGTCCCGACCGGTGGGGCATGTCCTGGATTCCCGGTTTTCAGGTCCAGATCCCAGATCTCAACTTTAAAAAAAACAAGTCTCAAGTCTCGGCCCGAACCCAGCAGGAGCGGGATTAACCAAGGAAACTAAGCACAGATAACAAATAGGTTCTGAACACAAAATAGTGGAAAAATCTAAGATAAACGGAAATTTAGAACTCGATAATACCACAAAAAATTATCAAAATTTTCCTTGTCTCGGCATATCCGATCCCGATTTTGCCCGGAAATCCCAGTCCCCTTCTACTCTGACCTTCATGCCAATAATGCCGTAGCCATGTGCCAATTTCAATTTGTGAATGTTTCCCTTTTTACTTTTGTTCATCAGAAAATTGACGCAGCGATTTATGATGGAATCCAACTGAAAGCGATCGGCCAACATAAGAACAGTTTCCACACAATCATCTGTGAATTAATTGATAATTAAGTAATTAGTCTATTAATTAATTACCATCCAATTCGGCATTTGGAGAATTCACAAAATAAATGGCATTTGCCAAATATGTCATGCCTAAAAAAGTGCATACATTTTGCCAAAATCCAACGCATTATTATCAAATAAAGGGATGGGATTTGCCAAATATGTCATGCCTAAAAAAGTGCACACATTTTGCCATAATCTATCAAATTAAGGGATGGCATTTGCCAAATATGTCATGCCTAAAAAAGCATACATTTTGCCAAAACCCTATTATCAAATAAAGGGATGGCATTTGCCAAATATGTCATGCCTAAAAAAGTGCATACATTTTGCCAAAATCTATCAAATAAAGGGATGGCATTTGCCAAATATGTCATGCCTAAAAAAGTGCATACATTTTGCCAAAATCCAACGCATTATTATCAAATAAAGGGATGGCATTTGCCAAATATGTCATGCCTAAAAAAGTGCACACATTTTGCCAAAATCTATCAAATAAAGGAATGGCATTTGCCAAAAATGTTATGCCTGAACAAGTTGTATTAAAGACGACAAATTATATTTTCTTCATTTTTTTTGTTTGGTTTTGGATCAATGATCAGTCAATTTTTTGATGCGTAAACAAAATCATTATAATTTTAGAAATATTTTCTATGCTGGGCTGTAGTAAAAAAGATATATAAGCTCCAACAATTCCTTTTTTCTCTAATTCTTCATTAACTTCACTTTTTCTTATTATATTAATATATTTTGCCACTAAAATATTATTTTCGTTTTCAATGCATTAGAATTACCAAATTTAGGAAACTTATATTTTTTAAACACGGTTACAAAGTTTTTCAATAGCAATTTTATTCAACAAAATAAAATGTTTCCACTATTTATCTTCTCTATGGCAGTATTTTTTTTAGCTGTTAGGCTTTGAAATGAGATCTTTAATTTTTTTTTTTTAACGGAATGGTCGGCGGTGTCGATAGGCGCCGCGGGAAAAATCTGGGTATGATTTATTAACAGATTTTACCAAAACTGTCAATTTTGTAGAATTTTTAGGAAAATTTTGAAAAAATGTAAGCTAAAGGTGCCTGGCGGTGCGAAAGGCGCCATCGAGAGAAATTTCAAGTTAATAACAGAATTTTCCAAATTGCTCCAGAATCCTTATAAATAAGGACAACAAATGGAGCTTTGAATTCGATTCTCTAATTTTTTTTAGAAGAATTTTGATTGTATTCAATATAAAATTCCCAATTTATTAGTCAAAAAATCACTGAAGATGATGATGCCTTTGGCATTTGTGCTGTTTTGCTTCACAATTTTCCTGCATCGACAAGCCATTGCCACAGGTGAGATTTTTTAAAGTAAAAGTTGATCTGATGCATTTGGCTGATAAATTCACGTAAAAATGGCAATAATTGTAATTTTACCGAAACGATTTCCTTTAGGCATTGACAAGAAATACGGTGAAATTCTGTTCAAAATGCCCAATTTTAAAGTCTTTTCGGAAGGAAAAGGACCAAATGTAGTGACAAATAACGAAGTGACCATCAATGGAATGCCGTCGCAAATTAGGGTTCATAAAGATAAAAATAACCTGGATTTTCTTTTATGCAGTGAATACGATATAAATGGTAAATTGAATCATTTTGATTCAATTAAAAGTCAATCAAAATATTAATTTGAATTTTAATCTTTTTAAGACTACGCCTGGTCTCTCTCAATGTTGCCCTGGAAACAAGCGTTGTTTCACCTACAAAAAGTGTTAAATTTAAAAAGGGAATTTGAGTGATTACGTTATTTTACACTCCTCGATACGCTGTTTGACACACAAAAACTTTGCTAAAGTCGATGTAAATCATTTTTGTTAAAATCGTAATTATAAAAAATTATATTCTTTCGTTTTTTTCCAAGGAATTGATGGACCCAAGAAACGGCGTATACGACAAAGATGAAGACACAATGACATTCAAAGCGGAAGTGGAAGTGGGAAAACCTTACGGAATGCTGTAATAATGATTAGAGGGAAGACTGATGAATGTGGGAAGGGAATTCAGGGGTTTTTTAAGTCCGGCCTCCGCTTAGTCTATTCCGGGTATTCTGTTTCAGATAGTCTTTGTCTAAATTCCTCCCATTGTTTAATTGTATTTTTTAAAGTTTTTATTTTATTTTTTAGTGAAATTCGTGCCGAGAATCCTTTGCTGGTCAAGGATAAAAGGGTTTATGTGAATAAATATGTAAGAGATTTGGGAATAATTTATACTTTTGTTTGGAATTATAATTTTTTTTTTTCTTAGATATTGGCTGCGCAATCGGAAAAGTTAAAAAAAATATTTTTTGGAGAAGAAGGAGCAGCAAAAGATGTGAGCAATGAGGAAACGCCAAAAATTCCAATAAAAGGAATTGAAAGAGCCGCTAATAATTTTCAACAATTAATTTCCATTGTAAATTCACCGAATGCCAGATGGTAATTAACTTATTACTAGAGCCCGGACACGAGGGTCGATCGGTATATTTCGATATATATCGAAAAAAATATCGAAACCGATAAAATCGTAAAATAGCGAAAATATCGAAAAAATAAAAGGCGGAAGAGGAGATCCTTTTGGGTCGACAATTCCGACAATGAATCCGCAATAAAGATTTTATAAAAAAAAATAATCATATTTTGTAGTGCATTTTAGGGAGATTTCGATTCAAAAAAATCAGCAAACAACAAATTGTAAGTAATTTATGAATTTATTGCTTCTAAATAGGGTAGGACGGGACCGGGAATTATTTTTTCAAAATATCAGTACGGTTGACTTCAAAAACTATGAAAAATAAATAATCACTTAACCTGAATAATTCATAAACTGACAATTTTCTTTAAAATTTCATTTCTTTTTTAAAAATTTGTCCGGCGGTATCGTTTAGTCTAGCTTTTCTCAAAACAAATCTCCAAAATTGACCAGTTTTTCATCAAAATCTGTTGGTAAACCACACCCCATTTTTTATAAAGTTCCCCGGAGGCGCCTATCGGTACCGCTGGACCCCTTTTCGCTTAGATTTTTAGGCTTTTATGGTGCCGACAGGCGCGACCGGAGAAAATTTCGGTAATTTGGGTCTGATTTGTTAACATTTTTGCGTCAAAAATGTTTTGTTTTGAGGTTTTTTTTTGTAAATTTTAAACTCATCGTTTGCCTCTCAAAAAACCGCAATTACCATAGTTCTAAAAAATAATGGCGGCAAAATTTGTCATTCGATTTCGATCGGTTTTTTCGATATTTCAGGTATTTTAATTGTTCGATCGGTTTTTTTCGGTATTTCGATTTTTTTAATTGTTCGATCGGTATTTTTCGATATATATCGAAAAAAATATCGATATCGAAAAATATCGAAAAAGCTAAAAATTTCGCGGTCGATATATTTCGATATACATCGAAAAAATATCGAATAAAATATCTAAAAATATCATATGGGTCCGATCTCTAAAAAAAATTTAGGCGCTATTTTTTTAGAAAATGCACGGTTTTGGGGTATGCTTTTAAAAAAATTAAAATTCGAACCATAGCTATTTTAATTTTGTGCTGACATTTGAAAAACTCGTTTTTGATGCATAGTATGCCATGGAAAGTTTGCAGAAAAAGGCATTGCCTCAAAATCCGGTCCCTATTAACAATTTAAAAAAAATTATTTTTATTATTAAATGTGTTAATTTAAACAATATTCACAGATGGTTATGTGTCAAATGTTCTGGAGTTGGCCAATTATTTTGAAATGAAATTTGTTGAAATTAACAGAAGGCGTGGTCAAATCGTTTTTAAAATGCCAAATTTTAGGGCATTTTCGGAAAACAATGGAGCAAACGATGCTTACAGTGACAGCATATCCATCTACGGATTACCATGGAAAATTTTGATCGCACATAAAGGAAAATTTCTTGAATTTTATTTGCATTCTGACGGCGATAAAATGGTATTTTTTTTTATTGGGGGCGGAGGGAAGGGAATGTCTGACGATGGCGACAGATGCCATCTGTGAAAATTTTGCTTTTTGTTTTTAATTTTATGAAATAAAGTTTGAAAAATATAAAGGAAATGGCTTTCATTTAGTGGAGTAAAACTTCATCCGATTTTTGGCTAAAATAGATTTGTAACCCCCCACGACTTAAAAATTGTGTATTTTAAGGAAGAAATCTTTGTTGTTTGATTAAATATTTTTTAAAAACATATAAATTTTAGACCCCCATTGGACTTGCGAAGCGTCATTCAGACTGTATGTTGGCCCTTCTACCATAGGCAATACATTTGCGAAAGGACTGTTGGATTCTTTTAATGTTCATAAGGAAGACTCCAAAAACTGGGGAAACAAAGAATTTTCAACATTTGATGTGAATTAAATAAATGGTGCATAGCAAAAATTGTTAATTTTAATTAAGAAATTGATGGACCCAAGAAACGGCGTATACGACAAAGATGAAGACACAATGACATTCAAAGCAGAATTTGTTGTTAAAAGAAGAGAACCGAACCAAGCGTAGTAAGTGAAATGTCAAAAGAAAATGGCAATAACTGTTTCAAAAAAGTGTGTTCTTCCCTTTTTAGCACTTTTAACGCCGACGACGAATTGCGGGTCAATGATGGCATACAAGTGGTCAAAGTGAACAAATTTGTGAGAAAAATATGAGAAAATTTGTTTTCTTATTTTTTAAATTATTATAATATACTAATGAGGACAATACCGGTGATTCCAAAGGGAAGAATTAAAAAAAGTCTCTCAAATTTTTGAAAGGCATTAAAATGGCATCCAAAGTTAAAGCAGAAGTGCAAATATGGAGGAAGGGGGGGGGGACAAAGTGACTCCGTTTTCAGGCGATGCCATCAGTGACAGCCAATGTTTGAAAAATCCGAGCGAGCAAGTTTAAAAAACATTTCCTAAAAGACTAAAAGGTTCAAATAAAAGCGAAATATTGGGACAGTCCATTTTAAATTTTCATTTATAGCCTTAATTTAAAATTTATATTCGGCAACAAATTATATTTTTAATTTAACTTTAAGCTTTTGGCAGCTCATTCGCAATTTTTCGATTTATTTTTTGAATTGAAAAGTGCAGAAAAAATACTAAGAATTAAAATCGATGGTATAAGAAATGCGGAGGAAAAGTTTCGGAAATTAATTTATTTTGTGAATTCTCCGAATGCCGAATTGGATGGTAATTAATTAATAGACTAATTACTTAATTATCAATTAATTCACAGATGATTGTGTGGAAACTGTTCTTATGTTGGCCGATCGCTTTCAGTTGGATTCCATCATAAATCGCTGCGTCAATTTTCTGATGAACAAAAGTAAAAAGGGAAACATTCACAAATTGAAATTGGCACATGGCTACGGCATTATTGGCATGAAGGTCAGAGTAGAAGGGGACTGGGATTTCCGGGCAAAATCGGGATCGGATATGCCGAGACAAGGAAAATTTTGATAATTTTTTGTGGTATTATCGAGTTCTAAATTTCCGTTTATCTTAGATTTTTCCACTATTTTGTGTTCAGAACCTAATTGTTATCAGTGCTTAGTTTCCTTGGTTAATCCCGCTCCTGCTGGGTTCGGGCCGAGACTTGAGACTTGTTTTTTTTAAAGTTGAGATCTGGGATCTGGACCTGAAAACCGGGAATCCAGGACATGCCCCACCGGTCGGGACCTTTGTATTGGCAAACCCTCATAAAATACCAAAATAATTATGAGGTAAAATTTTAAGTGTGTCTTTCTCAAACCTAAATGCTGTGGTACAAAAAAAAATGCTACAATGGGAATCTGTTAATGGGATTTTTTAAAAATCGGCTGAAATCCTTGAACATTAATCTAAATACTATGTAATTTTTTTTGTCTTATTCTGTAATGCCAAAGGCTGCGTTTCAATTGGCCCAGTGGGAGCCGAGCCAAAAAAAATTTGAAATCCAAAAATTTCAATTGGCAGACTTACAAAAAAAAGAATGGCCTCTCAAAGTGGGCGCTGCCGAAAAAGACCGACGCTGAACTGACCTGAACCCCGAAAAACTGACAAAAGTTAAATTGAACCTATTTTAACGCATTTTTTAGGCGAAAATTGTGGAGAATATGGAAAATGAAGAAGGGCCAGTTGAAAGAGATGAATATGTCAAAGACATATTGTTTCTTCTGGATGGATCACACCAAAACTGAGAGTAGCGAAGAACGAAGAGTACGATAAAATGAGAGAGAATTTGCTGAAGCAGAATTTAGGCGAGGAAAATGCTGAAAAGAATTTTTTAGAAAATCTTCCCTTTTTTATTATGATAGGTTGATTGACTAGTGCCTTTTAGTACTTTTCATATTTATGAGATTTTGTTCTTTTGATTTTGTCATTTAGAAATGGCCGTATAAATTCTGTTGTGATGACATCGGTTAATTTGGTAACAAATGTGGCAAAAAATGTCCAATTTTTGAGGGTTTATAAAAGAAATATTGAGAAACCTATTGTGATCTCAAAATTTTTAAAATACTCATTTGGACACAAAAATACGCATTTTTTAAACCATCAAAATTGCACATAGTACAACCTTTCGGAGTGGGGATGGAAGGGAAGGACGGGATTTGTGTGGGATTTGATGGGGGGAAATTTGGAGATTTGGGACTTTGAAGCGATTTGAGATTGGGACTCAGAAACACAATTGCCGACAATTAGGAGAGAGCAAAAATGCCGAGATGAAGAGAAGTGAAGAAAATTGATAACAGTCAGCTTACACGGCGATGTAGTCAAAAGAAGAAACAACGGAGAATAAGCAAATATTTGGCGAGTCTTTCTTGAAGCAGTTGAGAAGCAAATTGACGGAGCTTATTTAGAATAAATTAAAAGCAGTACAAACAAAAAATCGAAGAAGATGAGCAGAAGAATAAAACTAGGGTGTGCAATTACATTCACATGCATATTTTTTTCCTGAACTGATAGGGGCTTAAAACGCACGAAAAACATGTTTTTAACTTGGTTTGAGGCTTCTAGGACGATATTCCATATGTATATTTTGCATATTTGTGCACATTTCGCGATTTATGTGCATATTTTAGCATTTTTGAAAAAATTCATAAGAAAAAGGCAATTAAAACGAAAAATAGTCCCTTAAAAAAAATTCTAGAAATTTTCAAAAAAAAACCTCAAAAATAAAAAATTTCAAATTTTTGCAAATTTTTTTCGCAAATCCTCTCTACCTGTTAAACACTTAAGATTTAAAATAGTTTTGGCGGGGACAATGCACAGAAGAGTTACAGACCCGAGAACTTTAAATGAATGCAACATGTTTTTACTGTTTTTGTAGGGTGCCTATTTTACCACCTTTTGGTGGCATTTTCCACAATTTTGGGGGTCTTGCCACCGGCCACCAACATTTGGGCGCCGTTTGGGCGCTCACGTTTGGGGGCCCGTTTTTGGGCGCCCTCGTTTGGGCGCCAGAAATTCTTTCAAAATTTCACTTTATGTAAGACAGTAACGCAGAAAATTTCTAAAATTAATGCCAGTCCTTTAACCCAACGGGAGAAGGAACATTTGGTAATAAGTACTCGCGCAGATGGTCGGCCATCTTTTCCGAAGAATCTCCCAATACTTTTGACTTAAAGAATTTTATATTAATAAATTTTCTTCTCTAATTTACATCGTTGCACAATCGGTAATTCATTGCCATCCTAAGTATTTGCCAACCACCAATTCTGCCTATAAATGACCGGCCGCGACCTAAAAAATAAATAAAAAAAATTAGTAAAGTTACAAAAAAATTATGACCTGAAAATACGAAAATCTGCAAAATCAAGATTTTTGTAATCTTTTAATAATAACTTTTTCAAAATAAAACCAATTTATTTTTGATTTTCGCTATATCAATGGAGTACATCGAGAACTATTGAAATATACTAAAAAATCTAAGTCTAGTTGGTTCTGAGAATTATCTCTGCTGTCAGTGCGATGGTCGACTTTCCGTTGTGATTTTCATTCCTAGGTATTTTGTTCATTTTTTCCAATTTTCATCACTTTCCCATTAAAATCCGTCCCTTCTTCTACCGACTAAATGAAATGATCGGTCCAATGTAAGCAGTAATTAGTCCCCATTGAATTTGCTCCTTCCATTCCCCAATTGCATTTCATCCCATCATTTTTCATTTTCTTTTATTTATTTGCTTAGAATTTATTTAATCCTATCATTAAACATTTAATACTTTGCTTATTATTATTCATTTTCTGACAATGCTCCGTTTATTCGTCTTTCTTTTGCTTTTCTTTAATGTCTTTGCTCCTCCGTTACGGTATTTTTGAGTAAAAACATTAAGCGTGACAATTTACGTTTTCAGTTCCCTTTTGTTCAGTGACAATTGGAGCCAATGCAATGCCAACGATTGATGATTTTGATTGAAAATGAGTGCCATCGGTAAAATCTTTTGTTTAATATAATTTAGCCTCGGATTTGGTCGCATTTTTGGCATTGACCAAATCAAAAAAATGGAAAAGCATACGGAAATTGACTTGTTCAACGGTAAATAAGAGGATATAATTAAGTTCAATTCTCTCTTTGCAGCTTTTGAACCGTTTCGTAATGAGCTTACGCTTCCTTTTGGCGCATTTTTGCGCAAAATTTTCTTGGGAATGGATTTTGTGGCATCTTTTTGTGGACCAAATGGCATCATCAAATTTCGCAAAACGAAGGTCCTATTTTCCTGGTTGGTTGAAATTTATTTTATTTCAATGTCTTTTCAAATCATTCAATTTCAAACAAAGAACAAAATTCAGTCAATTCACTTTCTATTTTTGAACTACAATCAAATAATTGGTCAAACCATAGAACAGTCAATGCCACATAAATTCCGCCACTTCGTGCGTTTGTTCAATGCACCATTTTTCACCTATTCCCTAAAACAAGCAATTAAATTAGACAATTTTGGTATGGTCCGAAAGCTTTTCTTTTGTTCTGGATCAAATGTTTTAAAAGACAAAAAAAGACATTTGAAAAATCAATTTTTTGAAATTTGAGTGACTAATAGACCAAATGTAAAGCTATTGAACGATAAGATTGTATAATTTAATTGTTTTGCGCTAAATTATGACTGTTTTGTAAAACGAGCACCTTAACAATAAGCATTAACAATTTAAATATTAACGGCGAAATTTGTGGGTGAAAGGTTGAGATCTGAACAGGACCGGATTTTGTCAGGATTTTTCCGGCTCCTGATCCTGACCGGGTGTTTTTTGGAAAAATGGATCCGGATCAGGAGTCCGGAAAAACAGGATTTTAAATCCAGTCCGTCCGGTCCGGGTCAATTCCCGAATCTTGTTCCTGATCCGGAATTTTCGGAAATTCCGGTCTCTAGTGAAAAGAATGGGCCAATGGGAAATGAAAAAAGTATTCTTTGAAATGTCCTTAGGGCGACCTGTCATGCAGGCGGATAATGCCCCCGATAAAGAGTCAGCACCTCATACACCATTTGATTTTTTGCCGGAAGGACTCAGGCAATTTATGGTGCGGGGCAATTAACCACAAATTGCGTTTAAAAATGTGATAGTCAATTAAAAGGGGTCATCAAATATGTCTTGTTCCTTTTATGTGTGGACCATAAGTGGATTATATTCTTAATGACATGCCACACGAACTTACCACTAATGGTCGTCAATCACAATTTATCCTCTAATTAACAAAAAAAAATACTTATTACTTCAAATTCCTTATTTTTATCTTTTCAATATATTTTTTATTAGTTGCTTACTTTCGTCCATTGCAATTTAATCGTCAAATACAAATACTTAACAAAAAAAATACTTATTACTTCAAATTCCTCATTTTTTATCTTTTGACTGTTTTTTTATCAGTTGATTATTTATCTTTTTTTTCAGATGGCTGCACCACATCTTATTATCACCGTTGACAACAATTTGGTAATAAATTCAAATATTACACTTCACTTGTGATTGGGAGTGTCAAAAATGCTAAACATAAACAAAAATTATATTAAAATACCTTAAAAAACTATTTGAATAGGAAATTTTCAAATTATTCTTAAGGAAACCTATATAAAGCAGATTTTAATCAAAACCGTTAAAATTTCGCGCACATGCCGATTTTAAATTAAAGTTTAGAAGTTTGTTTTACCTTTAAAATTGTCCCCGTATTCCTTTTTTCTCCCTTTTTCCGAATATAATTACCTTTTTTTGACTACAATAAAACTACTGATGAACCCTCACAACACACAAAAAAAACTTCCAACAGAACTAATTTTTGAAATGGCAAATTTTTCGCCTGGCATTTTTTGTAAAAAACGGCTTCTTGTCAGCACTTCCCTTTTTTACTTGTTGTTACACAAAACCAAACGTGCTAAATTTTGGCAAAACAGAGTTAGTCCAAATATTTCTGAAAATAATTGTCCAAATGTTTTTTTTATAATAAAAAAATATTGTTTAGAATGATGAAGCCAGAGAACAGGGCGCACAGTACACGTACAATGGCCAAACCTACCTGGCCTTATTGCCACGCAACAATGCCCACCGAAATGCTTTCGCAATGATGTGGGATTTTCAGGACTTTACGCAGTACATTGTAGATGAGACTGATGAAAATGACAATATGGGTGGACGTTCCATTTTCATTTCTTTACGAGTGCTAACTCAAGCACAAGTAAATTATTTGCTTAATTTTACATTTCTAAAAATTGGGCAAAATCTTATCTTTAGCGAAACACACTCCGTATTTTTTTCAATGCGAATCAGGGCCATATTTCGGATGTTTATCATTGTGAATTTGTATTTGTGGAGTTACCACCGCAACAGGGAGTGGTAAGCCCATTACTTAATTATATAATTAAAAAAAGCAAATTTCAATTATTTGGATTATTAAATTCTTTCATTTATTTTTACTTGATTTGGTGGGTTTTCTCATTTTTACTTTGTTAGACAAATGTAAAACATTGGAAAAGGACCAAATGCGGACCAAAGTTATTTTTTTGTGCTTTAACCCGAAAATGGGAAAAAGTAACTAGAAAACGAGCCTCCCGGCTTAATTAATCTAAAAAAACAGTAATAAAATAAGGAATTTTGACAATTCCACCAATTTCTTAAAACATTTTAATTAAGGTTGCAAAATAGGCAATGGCATTTTTTTGCGCCACTAAACATTTTTTTATGAATTATTTTTTTGAAAAATCAACTATTTAAGGCAAAAAAAAATATATTTCAATTTTCTCTCTCTATTTCTTCAGCTAATTCTTCCCTTAACATTCAGACTTGGGATCTTGGAGAGGCGTCTTTCGACAACTCTGACGAATTTGCCAATTGGCCCGACCTAATGAATTACTTGTACGGCGTTATTACAGCGGTAGGTTATTTTTTAGCTGTCGTTTTATGTCTAAAGCCTTTTTTCTGCTGACTTGCATTTTAACATCGTCTAAAGCTTCTACGAGAACTTCTCTAATTTTTTCCTTTTTGCTATTTTTAAAAAATGTTTTATCCTTTTTCATTCTTTTTAAGCATATTTTACTCGAACTTTTAAATCACCGAGGCGGGAGCCGGTGGTGATGTTAGATGCCACCGGTGAAAATTTTTGAAATCAGTGCATTTTGGCAACAAATTTTACCAAAAACCCGATTTTTGCAAATTTTTTTTAAATAGTTGAGAAAACATAAGCAAAAAGAAGTCCGGTTGTGGCCACCTTAGAAAATTTGGAAAATTTTGGTCTTATTAGCTAATGGATTTTGGCCATAAAATCGTCCAATTTCAAAAAAAACCCCCCAATAAGCATTTAAAATCATCAAATCATTTTTAAATGATATCATGTTAGAAGAATTTGGTTGACTTAAAAAAAATATGGCCACATCTTTAAAAATTGTACAAATTTCCTTTGTACATCAGTTGCCATTGACCTCACATTTCTTTGCCAATGGTGAATCAATTTTAAAATTGAATTCCTTCAATCGAGGCATATTTTCAAATTATTTTAATTTTTATTAATTATAATTTGTTCGTAATCGGTATAGTGTATTTTTCAGATTTAGTCCGGCAACCAGCCTGAGGCGCCCGTTGCTTCCGTTTCATCAACGTCCTCTTCATTAGATGAAGCGGAAGTCCAATGAGTCGCCTACAATGTGTCGTCATTTCCATTTATCCATGGGCCTAAATCTTTTTATGATTCATAAGAGAAAGTGGAAGAGATTCCCGAATCGTTGATCTTTTGCGCTTGCTTATTTGGGACAACAAATAAAGACGATTTTCATAAATTGCGAATTTTAATTGAATTTTTTCTGAATGATTAATACTAGATGATTAAAGGAAACTCTTTAAGCTTTAGAAAAAAGAATATGACAGGTCAAAAATAAGATTTTAAAGTCCAATTTTTCTTTTAACTAAAAATGTACGCTATTTACCGTGCACTTTAAAAATTGTTATAAAAAAATCTAGGCAGTGCCATTAGGCGTCACAGGAAGATTTTTGATAGAATTTATCCACGAATTTCCCCCAAAATTGTCAAATTTTTAAGTAAAATTTTTGAGTACAATTTTGAACAGAATTGAGTGTTCATAGGTAGTGTGCGGCAAATGCGATTTTCGTTATTCGGTATCGGTATTTCGGTATAATACCGATACCGAAAAAATACCGAAATTTCCAAAATATTTCGGTCGGTATACCGAACGGTATATACCGAAAAATACCGATACCGAAAAATACCGATAAAAAAAATTCGGTAATACCGCGGTATTTCGGTATTTTTAAAAAATTACTATATATGTTAGCACATTTTTTTTTGTGGCTTGAAAATACCTGTCTATTGGGTTCATTAAAAAAGTTATTCGAATCCATAAGTTTCCAACTATTTATTCACTTTGATTCCAGAGTATTGCTTAGGACAATGAGTGCCATTTGGAATATTAGATTTCGGTTTTGGGAGTCCCGTTTTTAAAAAAAATATAAAAATTAAATTTGTTAAATTGATAAATCTTTTTGGTTAATCATTTTTTTATTTAAATGCATGAAAAAAAGCCAAAGACGGATCTCCTGCATTTTATGAGTCCAATCGAGACTTTATGTCGAATAAACTGAAAAATAAAATTTTTCTGCCAAGTCGAAACTTAAAGTATTATGTTTGTTTGTTCACCCTACGATGATAAAAGAATATTTGATGGTTTGATTAGACTTAGTCAAATTTTTAAGTAAAATTTTTGAGTACAATTTTGAACAGAATTGAGTGTTCATAGGTGCCGAAAGACGCAGCAAGGCGCATTTTCGAAAATCTGGGTGTAATTTATTAAACAGATTTAGACCCAAAACTGCATTTTTTGAAAATTTTAAGAAAATCTAAGGTAAAATGTGTTCGGGCGGTGTCGATATACGCCGCCGGGAAAATTTTTGACCATCAATGAATTTTATAGAGAGAAATTTTCAAAAACCAGTATATTTTGACGTCCCGGGAAAATGCAAATGGCATTGACATACAATGGTTTATTTTAAACTTAAGAAAATTCTGTAGAAAAGTGAGAAAAAAGGATAGAAAAATTGAGAAAAGCATACCAAAACTCAATTATTTAGAAATTTAGAACAGCCAAGTTCAGAAACTTTGAACACACAAATAATAGTTTGAAAAAATGTAATTATCCGTTTATAACTTTTTGTTTTGTTTGGTATTTATTTATTTTTTGAAACTAAAATAAAACAAATAATTTATTCATATAATTGAGAGAATAAATAAGAAATTTGTCGTTTTGTTTTTGTTCAAAACTTCAATCGAGGCATATTTTCAAATTATTTTAATTTTTATTAATTATAATTTGTTCGTAATCGGTATAGTGTATTTTTCAGATTTAGTCCGGCAACCAGCCTGAGGCGCCCGTTGCTTCCGTTTCATCAACGTCCTCTTCATTAGATGAAGCGGAAGTCCAATGAGTCGCCTACAATGTGTCGTCATTTCCATTTATCCATGGGCCTAAATCTTTTTATGATTCATAAGAGAAAGTGGAAGAGATTCCCGAATCGTTGATCTTTTGCGCTTGCTTATTTGGGACAACAAATAAAGACGATTTTCATAAATTGCGAATTTTAATTGAATTTTTTCTGAATGATTAATACTAGATGATTAAAGGAAACTCTTTAAGCTTTAGAAAAAAGAATATGACAGGTCAAAAATAAGATTTTAAAGTCCAATTTTTCTTTTAACTAAAAATGTACGCTATTTACCGTGCACTTTAAAAATTGTTATAAAAAAATCTAGGCAGTGCCATTAGGCGTCACAGGAAGATTTTTAATAGAATTTATCCACGAATTTCCCCCAAAATTGTCAAATTTTTAAGTAAAATTTTTGAGTACAATTTTGAACAGAATTGAGTGTTCATAGGTAGTGTGCGGCAAATGCGATTTTCATTATTCGGTATCGGTATTTTGGTATAATACCGATATCTAGGCAGTGCCATTAGGCGTCACAGGAAGATTTTTGATAGAATTTATCCACGAATTTCGCCCAAAATTGTCAAATTTTAAAATATGTTCGGGCGGTGTCGATATACGCTGCCGGGAAAATTTTTGACCATCAATGAATTTTATAGAGAGAAATTTTCAAAAACAAGTATATTTTGACGTCCCGGGAAAATGCAAATGGCATTGACATACAATGGTTTATTTTAAACTTAAGAAAATTCTGTAGAAAAGTGAGAAAAAAGGATAGAAAAATTGAGAAAAGCATACCAAAACTCAATTATTTAGAAATTTAGAACAGCCAAGTTCAGAAATTTTGAACACACAAATAATAGTTTGAAAAAACCAAGCGCTAAATTATGCCAAAAAATTTTGATGGAATTTCGAGTGCCAATTTTGCCGGTTTTATTGTCCAAATCTGTGTCCATCGCAAACAAAACGCACTCACTGTTGAGGCAACAATCAGCATGTCCTTCTCAAATGGGACGTAAAATAATAATTAAATTTTTTTCTATTATTTATATGAAATTTTTTTATATTATTTATATCAATTTTATATTGTAGGCACAAAAGAACGCGAAGTTTTCCGATTGCATTGGATAAAATCATTGATGCCTTGGAATGGATGCCAATTTATTTAATCGAATTTGGTGCTGATAAGCAGAAAAGTGAAATTCGAGAAAAGGCAGGAGCAGAAGAAATAATTGGAAAATGGGATAAAAAAGTAAAAAATAAATTAAATGGTTTTTAAAGAAAAATTTCAATTAATTTAGAACGAGGCAATCGGCACCATTCTCAGTGATATTGTGCCGGAAATGGTCAATGGCACTTTGGCAAAAATGATACATTTTGTGCCACCTTCGGATGATGAGAAAATGCTCACCTTTTTCCAAATCGAAAAGCCGAAATATTCGAAATTTATCTCTAATAACACGAATCTAAAAAAATACGAAAATGATCCAAACAAATTCAGTCAGTCAGAATAATAATTTCCTAGTCCAATTTGCCATTTCAGACCGTCCAACAATGTGTGACGAATACGGTGACGATTGTGAACCGATCCGAAATTTGTTATTGAAGATTGAAGCATTGGGAAACTGTGGCAAAGCTGCAAAACCCAACAACGAAGTATAATACAAAAATTTAAAAAATTAAAAAATAATAATTTTTAGGATTTTAAAGCCCCGCCATGGGCACCAATGCCACCACCGTGGCCTAAAGTAAAGGCATCCGTTTCTTTGTTATGCGATGGTGATATGATTTGTAACAAAAAAAGATTGAAAGAAAAGTATAACAGATTGAGAAAAAGTGAATTAATATAATCGAAAAATAATAAAAATATTTTTATTTATTTATCAATTAAGTATTATATTCAGTTTGTGGACTTGAGCCAGAAACAGTAGAGGACAATCGACGGAAGCGTCAATTTCATCCTCAATGTTTGGATAATTCCAACGACCAAAAATGTGGCAAATGGAATGAACTTCCGATCAAGATTGGCTTTAATAAAAAAGGTATTAAATACAAAGTTTTGGCCAATTTACAAAATTATATTCAGTGCCAAAGGAAGGCAAACTTTGGAGAAATGCCATAACAGTTGGGGCTAAATTGATCATGTAAGTCGTTGGATTGATTAAAGCCAAATCCAGTAATATAATATAATGCAGGCATATCACTTGCATTCGGTTTGAATTTGTTGATAAAATGGAGGATTGGTGATATATCTTTTTTTGGTCGCATTTCAGGAGGTAAATTTAAATAAATTTTGTGACTAATTTAAATAACAAAAAATAAAAATTTACAAAATTAATTTTCTCATTTGTTTTGTTTTTTTGCTTGTGGTGAATCTGATGCGGGCAAAACAGTCGGCTGGCAAGAACTTGGACTTTCAATGCATAACCAGGATTGCATGGAAGTAAAACTTAATGAATTGTTATATCGTTTGCTTGATTTTGATCTTAATGAACTTGGGCTTAAGTATGCAAATATGTCCGTAGTGGCGGGCCATGAACTGTTGCACGCCCTTGGCAATTTGCATGAACAAAGTCGAAGTGATGCACGAAATTTCATCATTTTAAGGGAAAATGATGACGTAAAAATAAATACGTGAGAAAAGAACAAAAAATATTTTTAAGCAATCGGAAATTGATTCTAACACCCAAAACTTCGGATTTGATTACGATTTTGGCTTTTTTACCTTAAACTTGTTCAAAAAGCATCAAAATTTTCAAATATTGTATTTTAATATCACAGCTGAAAAATAAATTAAAAAATGCAACTCCGATTTTGAATGTTGCCATGCTTATAATTTGTTCCTTTCCGACTCTGAAGTTACAATTTTTAAGATAATTTTGAAAAAATTCAAAGTAATTGCTGTCCGGTGGTGCCGATAGGCACCGCCGGGGAAATTTAACCCGGATTCGAACAAAAATAAAACCTAAAATTTTAAATTTCGATTTTTAAAATTTATTATGACTTTACCAGCAAAAATCGGCATTACATTATGAGTGCTATTTTATACCGCTTTAGCCTAAAAATCGAAATATTAAAATTTTTAGATTTTTATTTTTTGCTCGAATTCGGGTCCGGGGTTTGGAATTAGTCAAAATGGATGTTAGATTCGTGATCAGCGACCATGAAAACCCCCTAAAATATATTTTTAAGACAAAAAAAGGTTCAGTGACGAAAGGTTCGGGGCCACCTTTAAAAATTGTGTATTTTGAGGAATAAATATTTATTGTTTGATTGAATATCTTTTAAAAACATATAAATTTTAGACCACCATTGGACTTGCGAAGCATCATTTACAATTTATGTTGGCCCTTCTACCACAAACAAAATACATGTACAAAGACTTTTGCATGATTTTAAAGTTTATGACAAAGATCACCAACATTCGGGATTCACAGAATTTACATCTTTTGAGGTGAAATAAATAAATGTGCAAAGCTTTGTTTTGTATCATTTTAATTAAGAATTTGATGGACCCAAGAAAGGGATTATACGACGGAAAAGAAGACACAATGACAGTCAAAGCGGAAATTATTGTCAAAAATAGAGAACCGAACGAAGTTTCTGTAAGCGTAATGTCAAATGACAATTTCGGCATGAACAATGTTATCCTTTTTATTCTTTTAGCACTTTTAACACCGACGACGAATTGCGGGTCAATGATGGCATACAAGTGGTCAAAGTGAACAAATTTGTGAGAAAATATGAGAAAATTTGTTAATTTGACACTAATACACTAATTAGCCTCATTAGGATATTAGGCTGAAACTAATAAGGGAATATTTAAAATCTTCCATATTCTGAAAATGCATAAAAATGGCATCCAAACTTAAAGCATAAATGCAAAGATGGAGGGGATGGGGTGACACCGTTTTTTAGAAAATTTTTTAGACATCTTTTGAGAAAATCAGGGTTGCCATAATACCGCATTTACGCGGCATTTTCCGCATTTTTGATCAGACCGCCGCACTTTTGCCGCATTTTTGAATTTTCCGCATTTTATTAGGAATTCGATAAAATTAAGAGATATTTAAATTTCGCATGTTGTTTTCGCGAAGTTTTGGTTTTGTTACTTACAATTTTCCCAATAATTGTGCATTTCTTTTACTTTATTGTATTTTTGAGACAAAATCTGTTAATAAATCTCCACATTTTCAAAAATATTTCCCATTGGCGCCTGTCGGCACCACGGACTCTTTTTACCTTAGATTTTTTCAAATTTTTACTCTAATTCAACTATTTTTTGTACTAAGTCTGTTACTAAAATAACCCAAATTTGCAAAAATTTCTCCGCCCGGCGGCGCCTATCGGTGCTAGGTGATTCCGACAGTGGTTGATTTCGACAGTGAGTGATTTCGACAAAGTGATTTCGACAGTAAGCTATTTCGTTTTTTTCACGGTCTGCGCGTGATTTCGACAGTGGGTGAATTCGACAATGATTGATTTCGACAGTACCAATTAATTCTAAAAAACACTTCCAATGAGTCATTAAATATTTCTAAATTTGCAATTCCAAAAGAATATTTGTTTTTTTAGTATTGAAGAATCCAATGTTTTAAAAAATAAAGAAAACGAGAACATAAATATTTTAATTAAGTTTAACTCAGAAATGAAGATGATGGAGCATGCTCGGAGATAAAGCAAAGGATCTCTAATTTCAAAATCTTCAACCAGGGCTTGCAAATTATAATTTTGCCTTTCTTTTATCATGTGGGCCCCTAATTCCATCTGCAGGTGCGGCATCATAATCTGCAATTCTCGTTGACCACATTTCGTCTTCTTGGACCATTTTTCGAATAAAAGGACTGAGAGTAGTTGTGTTCCCTTTAAGTGAGAGTTCTAAATAGAATGCCATCCCTGAAATCAACATGTTTTCGTTCTCACGTTTTAATTTTCTTCACTTCGAGGCTGTTGTTAGTGCTCCCCAACCCACTCTGAACACGTTCGACGACATTCCAAAGATCCGGCGGGAACAAAGCAACATGCTGTGCCAAATTAAGTGCGTCAATTTGCGCCCGAATCCAACCATCGGCACGTCCGACTTACGAAAGCAAGGGCATAGTCAGAAGTTGAAGGTTACCATCCACAAGCAAACCCATACCACGATTGTAAACGAAGTTTTGTGGCACGAAGGCAAGCGCTTGCAGCGAGTGTAAGCCTTGGTGAACGGCTTCATCTTCGCGAAATTGCGTGAAGAGGTGAGGCAGGCGTTGAATTCTTCTGAACAACGCTTGCCCAAAGAGAAATAAACACCCTGTAATCGTAGAATTTGGGAAAGTTTGTGAAGCTGCATCAATGGCAGCACGATCAAAGTCAGTCATGATATTGTCTGGTTGCCACCCTTGCGGCAAAAAATTTCGATTGACTGGAAGAAATGATTGTATGCCGCAAAGGTTTTAGATGGAAGCATTCCATAAATGCAAGGCACAGCGCAATGCTCCACAATGACTGATACAGTATATAACTGTATGAAGCCTCGCGGGGCCGACTTAAATCATTTTTCGAGAAATAAAATATGGCGGTGCACATAAATTTTACAAAATACGGAAAAATTAAGATAAAGTGGAAAAATTTTATGTAATTTTTCTTAAATATTTGTTTAATTTAATTATTATATTTTGTGCTTACTTCAAAGGTACCGTCAATTGCAATTTCATGATTAAATCGCGTTAAAGCATTGATTCCGAAGTGAGAAGCAAAGACAATCATTCGCCCTCCATTAAGCAATTGATCACAAATGACAAGATGGTTGAGTCGGGGTGGTATGACGATTTCGGTCGCAGGAAAAGCATCTAATCCAGCATCAACAACCTCAATTCTCACATCAACAGGCAGATCATTCCGAACTTCTCTGATGATTTCCCGACTCGTTATAGGAAAGTCAGAACGCGCCTCAGCACGGAGACGTTCGGTAGCTTTCCTAACTTCGTTTACACCAGGGGTTGGCGCGTGATTGTGCTCTCCTGTCAATCTCCCTTCCTTATAATTAGTGCCATAAACATCAATTCTGATGGCCGAAAGCACGGTGGCCCTCCCTGGGCAATACGATGGTCGTACTGGGCAACGCCAGTACTCCCACCCGTCTGCGGTTTTTGAAATTGCCTTAAATTTACCTCATTTCCTTTTTAAAAGCTATTCGACCTCAAAAGCATAATAATATCCGCCATGTAATCTTTACCCCGCGAAGATTTCGGAGAAAATGACATGAAAAAGTCATTTATCTGCTGCGATGAACAAATAACAATCACTTTTTTTCGTAGCATAGGATAAGCCTAAAAAAGTAAATTCAAAAAAGAATTTAATCGAAAAAAATTTTACCGTTGGCACATATTTTCAATCAAAATCATTCCATTGTTGACATTACATTGGCTGAATTTGCCATCGGATGAAAGATGACTAAAAAAATAATTGAAAAAAAAAGAAATTATTTTATCAAAGTTACCATAACGGAAGGGCAAACGCAGAAAAAAAACCAAAACAAATGAGAATAAAGAAAGCAAGCAGTCCATTTTGAAAAATAATTAATAAAAATTATTATGAATTATTTGGGTTTTGAAAAAGAAATTATTCTTTCCAAAATGGATAAATAAAAACGAAAGTGATGGGATGGAATGGAATTTGGGAAATGGGAGGAGCAAAATACATTGGACCGACTGTTTCATTTAATGGATGGATGAAGGGACGGATTCCAATGAAAAAGTGATGACAAATTGGGAAAATGGACAAAAATGGGGAGGAAAAGCCAAACGAAAGCAGAGATTCTCAGCAGTGATAACTGAAAAATGAATAAATATTTGTTGGTGGTGGCCAAATCATCCGCAAAAAACAACTCGACAAATTCCATTTTAATTTTTATTTTCTCATTTTTATGAATAAATATTTTGTTTTATCCGTTGCACAAAATTCAATGTGAATACTAAACAATTAATAAAATGGAAAATGTAAACACTGTATTGTTAAATGTTACGGCACGAAATAGATAGAATAACGAGAGAGTCAAATAGGGTTGGTCGCGGTAGGTTAACCGAACCCAAACCGAAAATTGGCTTTTTTGCCCAAAACCCGAAACCGAAAACCAAGGGTCGGAAAAGCGGCTTAACGATAATTTAAAAACTTGCGCCAAAAGTGTCTGTGTTCTTAAGCAATACTCCCTGTTCCTGCTGTTAACCCAGTTCGGGTCTGTGTTCATGTTTTTGAACTAAATCCGGGCGAAATCCGGGTGGTTGTCCATGATTTGAAAATGAGTTCCCAACGCATCAAAAAATTATTTCAATGGTTATTTTATTTGGCTAGAACAGAAAATATGGGAAATGACTTAACACAAAAATAAAGAATCCATTTATTTTTGGAACATATTATATTGAAAAAAAAGTTTAGAAACGCAAGGAGAGTTTTGAATTAGGGGGTGCTTTAACAACTGACATTGAGCCAAAAAAAATTTTGAACAAAAACAAAACGACAAATTTCTTATTTATTCTCTCAATTATATGAATAAATTATTTGTTTTATTTTAGTTTCAAAAAATAAATAAATACCAAACAAAACAAAAAGTTATAAACGGATAATTACATTTTTTCAAACTATTATTTGTGTGTTCAAAGTTTCTGAACTTGGCTGTTCTAAATTTCTAAATAATTGAGTTTTGGTATGCCTTTCTCAATTTTTCTATCCTTTTTTCTCACTTTTCTACAGAATTTTCTTAAGTTTAAAATAAACCATTGTATGTCAATGCCATTTGCATTTTCCCGGGACGTCAAAATATACTGGTTTTTGAAAATTTCTCTCTATAAAATTCATTGATGGTCAAAAATTTTCCCGGCGGCGTATATCGACACCGCCCGAACACATTTTACCTTAGATTTTCTTAAAATTTTCAAAAAATGCAGTTTTGGGTCTAAATCTGTTTAATAAATTACACCCAGATTTTCGAAAATGCGCCTTGCTGCGTCTTTCGGCACCTATGAACACTCAATTCTGTTCAAAATTGTACTCAAAAATTTTACTTAAAAATTTGACTAAGTCTAATCAAACCATCAAATATTCTTTTATCATCGTAGGGTGAACAAACAAACATAATACTTTAAGTTTCGACTTGGCAGAAAAATTTTATTTTTCAGTTTATTCGACATAAAGTCTCGATTGGACTCATAAAATGCAGGAGATCCGTCTTTGGCTTTTTTTCATGCATTTAAATAAAAAAATGATTAACCAAAAAGATTTATCAATTTAACAAATTTAATTTTTATATTTTTTTTAAAAACGGGACTCCCAAAACCGAAATCTAATATTCCAAATGGCACTCATTGTCCTAAGCAATACTCTGGAATCAAAGTGAATAAATAGTTGGAAACTTATGGATTCGAATAACTTTTTTAATGAACCCAATAGACAGGTATTTTCAAGCCACAAAAAAAAATGTGCTAACATATATAGTAATTTTTTAAAAATACCGAAATACCGCGGTATTACCGAATTTTTTTTATCGGTATTTTTCGGTATCGGTATTTTTCGGTATATACCGTTCGGTATACCGACCGAAATATTTTGGAAATTTCGGTATTTTTTCGGTATCGGTATTATACCGAAATACCGATACCGAATAACGAAAATCGCATTTGCCGCACACTACCTATGAACACTCAATTCTGTTCAAAATTGTACTCAAAAATTTTACTTAAAAATTTGACAATTTTGGGGGAAATTCGTGGATAAATTCTATCAAAAATCTTCCTGTGACGCCTAATGGCACTGCCTAGATTTTTTTATAACAATTTTTAAAGTGCACGGTAAATAGCGTACATTTTTAGTTAAAAGAAAAATTGGACTTTAAAATCTTATTTTTGACCTGTCATATTCTTTTTTCTAAAGCTTAAAGAGTTTCCTTTAATCATCTAGTATTAATCATTCAGAAAAAATTCAATTAAAATTCGCAATTTATGAAAATCGTCTTTATTTGTTGTCCCAAATAAGCAAGCGCAAAAGATCAACGATTCGGGAATCTCTTCCACTTTCTCTTATGAATCATAAAAAGATTTAGGCCCATGGATAAATGGAAATGACGACACATTGTAGGCGACTCATTGGACTTCCGCTTCATCTAATGAAGAGGACGTTGATGAAACGGAAGCAACGGGCGCCTCAGGCTGGTTGCCGGACTAAATCTGAAAAATACACTATACCGATTACGAACAAATTATAATTAATAAAAATTAAAATAATTTGAAAATATGCCTCGATTGAAGGAATTCAATTTTAAAATTGATTCACCATTGGCAAAGAAATGTGAGGTCAATGGCAACTGATGTACAAAGGAAATTTGTACAATTTTTAAAGATGTGGCCATATTTTTTTTAAGTCAACCAAATTCTTCTAACATGATATCATTTAAAAATGATTTGATGATTTTAAATGCTTATTGGGGGGTTTTTTTTGAAATTGGACGATTTTATGGCCAAAATCCATTAGCTAATAAGACCAAAATTTTCCAAATTTTCTAAGGTGGCCACAACCGGACTTCTTTTTGCTTATGTTTTCTCAACTATTTAAAAAAAATTTGCAAAAATCGGGTTTTTGGTAAAATTTGTTGCCAAAATGCACTGATTTCAAAAATTTTCACCGGTGGCATCTAACATCACCACCGGCTCCCGCCTCGGTGATTTAAAAGTTCGAGTAAAATATGCTTAAAAAGAATGAAAAAGGATAAAACATTTTTAAAAAATAGCAAAAAGGAAAAAATTAGAGAAGTTCTCGTAGAAGCTTTAGACGATGTTAAAATGCAAGTCAGCAGAAAAAAGGCTTTAGACATAAAACGACAGCTAAAAAATAACCTACCGCTGTAATAACGCCGTACAAGTAATTCATTAGGTCGGGCCAATTGGCAAATTCGTCAGAGTTGTCGAAAGACGCCTCTCCAAGATCCCAAGTCTGAATGTTAAGGGAAGAATTAGCTGAAGAAATAGAGAGAGAAAATTGAAATATATTTTTTTTTGCCTTAAATAGTTGATTTTTCAAAAAAATAATTCATAAAAAAATGTTTAGTGGCGCAAAAAAATGCCATTGCCTATTTTGCAACCTTAATTAAAATGTTTTAAGAAATTGGTGGAATTGTCAAAATTCCTTATTTTATTACTGTTTTTTTAGATTAATTAAGCCGGGAGGCTCGTTTTCTAGTTACTTTTTCCCATTTTCGGGTTAAAGCACAAAAAAATAACTTTGGTCCGCATTTGGTCCTTTTCCAATGTTTTACATTTGTCTAACAAAGTAAAAATGAGAAAACCCACCAAATCAAGTAAAAATAAATGAAAGAATTTAATAATCCAAATAATTGAAATTTGCTTTTTTTAATTATATAATTAAGTAATGGGCTTACCACTCCCTGTTGCGGTGGTAACTCCACAAATACAAATTCACAATGATAAACATCCGAAATATGGCCCTGATTCGCATTGAAAAAAATACGGAGTGTGTTTCGCTAAAGATAAGATTTTGCCCAATTTTTAGAAATGTAAAATTAAGCAAATAATTTACTTGTGCTTGAGTTAGCACTCGTAAAGAAATGAAAATGGAACGTCCACCCATATTGTCATTTTCATCAGTCTCATCTACAATGTACTGCGTAAAGTCCTGAAAATCCCACATCATTGCGAAAGCATTTCGGTGGGCATTGTTGCGTGGCAATAAGGCCAGGTAGGTTTGGCCATTGTACGTGTACTGTGCGCCCTGTTCTCTGGCTTCATCATTCTAAACAATATTTTTTTATTATAAAAAAAACATTTGGACAATTATTTTCAGAAATATTTGGACTAACTCTGTTTTGCCAAAATTTAGCACGTTTGGTTTTGTGTAACAACAAGTAAAAAAGGGAAGTGCTGACAAGAAGCCGTTTTTTACAAAAAATGCCAGGCGAAAAATTTGCCATTTCAAAAATTAGTTCTGTTGGAAGTTTTTTTTGTGTGTTGTGAGGGTTCATCAGTAGTTTTATTGTAGTCAAAAAAAGGTAATTATATTCGGAAAAAGGGAGAAAAAAGGAATACGGGGACAATTTTAAAGGTAAAACAAACTTCTAAACTTTAATTTAAAATCGGCATGTGCGCGAAATTTTAACGGTTTTGATTAAAATCTGCTTTATATAGGTTTCCTTAAGAATAATTTGAAAATTTCCTATTCAAATAGTTTTTTAAGGTATTTTAATATAATTTTTGTTTATGTTTAGCATTTTTGACACTCCCAATCACAAGTGAAGTGTAATATTTGAATTTATTACCAAATTGTTGTCAACGGTGATAATAAGATGTGGTGCAGCCATCTGAAAAAAAAGATAAATAATCAACTGATAAAAAAACATAGTCAAAAGATAAAAAATGAGGAATTTGAAGTAATAAGTATTTTTTTTGTTAAGTATTTGTATTTGACGATTAAATTGCAATGGACGAAAGTAAGCAACTAATAAAAAATATATTGAAAAGATAAAAATAAGGAATTTGAAGTAATAAGTATTTTTTTTTGTTAATTAGAGGATAAATTGTGATTGACGACCATTAGTGGTAAGTTCGTGTGGCATGTCATTAAGAATATAATCCACTTATGGTCCACACATAAAAGGAACAAGACATATTTGATGACCCCTTTTAATTGACTATCACATTTTTAAACGCAATTTGTGGTTAATTGCCCCGCACCATAAATTGCCTGAGTCCTTCCGGCAAAAAATCAAATGGTGTATGAGGTGATTGATGACTCTTTATCGGGGGCATTATCCGCCTGCATGACAGGTCGCCCTAAGGACATTTCAAAGAATACTTTTTTCATTTCCCATTGGCCCATTCTTTTCACTAGAGACCGGAATTTCCGAAAATTCCGGATCAGGATCAGGAATCGGGAATTGACCCGGACCGGACGGACCGGATTTAAAATCCTGTTTTTCCGGACTCCTGATCCGGATCCATTTTTCCAAAAAACACCCGGATCAGGATCAGGAGCCGGAAAAATCCTGACAAAATCCGGTCCTGTTCAGATCTCAACTTTTCACCCACAAATTTCGCCGTTAATATTTAAATTGTTAATGCTTATTGTTAAGGTGCTCGTTTTACAAAACAGTCATAATTTAGCGCAAAACAATTAAATTATACAATCTTATCGTTCAATAGCTTTACATTTGGTCTATTAGTCACTCAAATTTCAAAAAATTGATTTTTCAAATGTCTTTTTTTGTCTTTTAAAACATTTGATCCAGAACAAAAGAAAAGCTTTCGGACCATACCAAAATTGTCTAATTTAATTGCTTGTTTTAGGGAATAGGTGAAAAATGGTGCATTGAACAAACGCACGAAGTGGCGGAATTTATGTGGCATTGACTGTTCTATGGTTTGACCAATTATTTGATTGTAGTTCAAAAATAGAAAGTGAATTGACTGAATTTTGTTCTTTGTTTGAAATTGAATGATTTGAAAAGACATTGAAATAAAATAAATTTCAACCAACCAGGAAAATAGGACCTTCGTTTTGCGAAATTTGATGATGCCATTTGGTCCACAAAAAGATGCCACAAAATCCATTCCCAAGAAAATTTTGCGCAAAAATGCGCCAAAAGGAAGCGTAAGCTCATTACGAAACGGTTCAAAAGCTGCAAAGAGAGAATTGAACTTAATTATATCCTCTTATTTACCGTTGAACAAATCAATTTCCTTATGCTTTTCCATTTTTTTTGATTTGGTCAATGCCAAAAATGCGACCAAATCCGAGGCTAAATTATATTAAACAAAAGATTTTACCGATGGCACTCATTTTCAATCAAAATCATCAATCGTTGGCATTGCATTGGCTCCAATTGTCACTGAACAAAAGGGAACTGAAAACGTAAATTGTCACGCTTAATGTTTTTACTCAAAAATACCGTAACGGAGGAGTAAAGACATTAAAGAAAAGCAAAAGAAAGACGAATAAACGGAGCATTGTCAGAAAATGAATAATAATAATAAGCAAAGTATTAAATGTTTAATGATAGGATTAAATAAATTCTAAGCAAATAAATAAAAGAAAATGAAAAATGATGGGATGAAATGCAATTGGGGAATGGAAGGAGCAAATTCAATGGGGACTAATTACTGCTTACATTGGACCGATCATTTCATTTAGTCGGTAGAAGAAGGGACGGATTTTAATGGGAAAGTGATGAAAATTGGAAAAAATGAACAAAATACCTAGGAATGAAAATCACAACGGAAAGTCGACCATCGCACTGACAGCAGAGATAATTCTCAGAACCAACTAGACTTAGATTTTTTAGTATATTTCAATAGTTCTCGATGTACTCCATTGATATAGCGAAAATCAAAAAAAAATTGGTTTTATTTTGAAAAAGTTATGATTAAAAGATTACAAAAATCTTCATTTTGCAGATTTTCGTATTTTCAGGTCATATTTTGTAACTTTACTAATTTTTTTTATTTATTTTTTAGGTTGCGGCCGGTCATTTATAGGCAGAATTGGTGGTTGGCAAATACTTAGGATGGCAATGAATTACCAATTGTGCAACGATGTAAATTAGAGAAGAAAATTTATTAATTAAAATTCTTTAAGACAAAAGTATTGGGAGAGATGCCATTTGGTCTTATTTTAAATATTTGCCTTATTTTGAGAGGTCAAATCCTAAAAATTTAAAAAGGACTTATTTTTAAGATTTGGTCTTATTTCAGCTTTCTGGTTTTAACAAAATCTATTGCAATGGTTATAGAAGGAATAATTAAAATATTATTATTCTATTGATAATGATGATCAATTAGGTTTAACAACTATTTTAATAGTTTCTTGCAAAGGCCATGAGGACAAATGCCAAAATGGGGGCTATTTGAATCCGAATGAATGTGCCAAATGCCTTTGCCCGGACGGATACGGTGGCAAATACTGTGAATATCTTGAAGAAAGTGAGTTTTTAAATAATATAAAAATTAATGTTTTTGGAATCAGATTTGAATTGTGATGATTTGACTCGGGCCGGGTCATTTGAGTGCCGACGTTTGAGTGCCGACCTTTCAGTGCCGACGGATGAGTGCCGACGGTTGAGTGCGCGGTCATTTGAGTGCGCGGTCATTTGAGTGCCGACGTTTGAGTGCCCATAGAAAACAGATCATTTCAGTGCCGAAAAATTACAAGTAAAAATTTTAAAAAATTCAGTAAAAAATTTTAAGAACGTAAAATAAAAATAAAAAATACTCTTATTTCTGGTTTAAATCAATAACATTAAATAATCAAGGGTTCATTTCATAATGGTAAGACATTCCACGGAGAAATTCAATAACATATTGTGATTGGGGCGGGCGGTTACAAAGTACTGGTGATCATTTTGAATTGGCACCACCGCATTTTGCCGAACTTGTGTGAGATAACGCTGAACAAGAATCAGAATTTGGCGATCAACTGTCTGGTATTTCTGTTTCTTTGAGGCTGCTCGATTACCTACCAAAAAATTATTAATTAATAAATTTATCTAATAAATACGGGTAGGGGACGTCCATCAACTTTTGAACCTCATAACTTTTTTCGACCTTGATCAAATTCTATAATTTTGATACCATTCGAAAGCTCTAAGGGTTGTGAAGCTTTCATTTAGACATTGTTAAGCGATATAATAAATGGCCAAAACGATTTAAGTTGGCATTTGCAAAAAAAGTCAGAAAAAGTCAGGATTTTTATCACTTTTGGGTTGTAACTTTTTTATAGAACAGTATTTTTTTTTGAATTATAAAGAACTAATAGAGCTTTTGTTGGTCTTTCGAATGACACCAAAATTGTAGAATTTGATCAATTTAGAAAAAGGTTATGAGGTTCTAACTTGGTGGCAATGAAACGGCTGGCAATGAACCGTCCCTTTACCGTCCCGTTCCGTAAAAATACTAGGGTTCCAAACCCGCATGCGGGTAGTGCTCTATGCGGGTAACGGGTTTTTTAATTTAGGGCGGACGGGTAAACCCGTACCCGCATGCGGGTTTCGAGGATGTGCGGGCGGGTACCCGGGTACCCGCTTTTTTAACGCTTGGCTCCTGAATTTCAAAAAAAATCAAAATTTGTTCTTTTAAATCAAAAAAAGCGTGTACGGGCATTTCGCCACCGGACGTTTCGCCACCCGACATTTCGCCACCCAAGCCAAATTCGGACGTTTCGCCACCTAAGCAGAAATCGGACGTTTCGCCACCTAAGCAAAAATAGGACGTCTCGCCACCAGTTTTGCCACCTCTAAGAAAAGCCACCCATTTGCCTTCAAAAACTCAAATATGTTATCACTTATCACTAATACATTCAATGCTAAAACTTTAATTTTGGCTTAGGTGGTGAAACGTCCGATTTTGGCTTGGGTGGCGAAATATCTGGGTGGCGAAAGGTCGGGTGGCGAAACGTCCTATTTATGCTTAGGTGGCGAAACGTCCGATTTTGGCTTAGGTGGCGAAATGTCCGGGTGGCGAAATGTCCTATAGCCAAAAAAAGGCGGTAAAAATCAAATAATTTAATCCGACTTCATTATTCTCAAAAAATTCATTTTCGTCGTCATCAATTGACGGTCCCATCCAGAGCTGGACGAAACCAGAAAAAAAAATTTTACGAAACGAAACGTATTATTCAGGCGAAAAATTGGGGTGGAAGGCCGGATTTGAACCGCCGCTCGGGGCCCCTAACGTGGATCCATTGTCTTAACCGATAGACCACAACCACCGCTGGAGGGTTGACTGTTGTTAAGGGGCCATCTTCCTTTATCTTTGGCCCCTCTTGCTAATTGCTCCCACAGCTCTTTGGCTCCCTCAGCCATTTTGAACAGCCATTACATTCCCCTCCTCTCATATTCGAGCGCCCTCGCTCGTGAGATTGGCGTTGGGCCGTTCCTGCTATGCAAGGATCAGCGCGCCTCAAGTTCTTTTGCCCCAGTGCCAGCTGTTGTCTCTGCTGGAGTGTCGAGTGGTGTGAAGACCAAACGACCTGGGGTATCCGTCCAGCTGGACCATATTATTCAGGCGAAAAATTGAAAAATTGGGGTGGAAGGCCGGATTTGAACCGCCGCTCGGGGCCCCTAACGTGGATCCGTTATCTTAACCGATAGACCACAACCACCGCTGGAGGGTTGACTGTTGTTAAGGGGCCATCTTCCTTTATCTTTGGCCCCTCTTGCTAATTGCTCCCACAGCTCTTTGGCTCCCTCAGCCATTTTGAACAGCCATTACAAAACGAAACAAAAAAAAATTTTGTGCAACGAAACACGAAACGAAACGTTTCGTCCAGCTCTGGTCCCATCGCAATTTTGTCCATGTTTGCCTTCATAATCAAAATATCTCCCGCCATCTGTGCCGAAAGTCTATTCAAATGATTATTTTTGCAATATTCTTTTTTTGCCCCAAAATCTTTTTTTTTTTTAACTGAATGTTCTTTTTAAAATTTTAAGATTAATCCTGTTTTCATATAGAAAAATTTTTTTAAAAAGTTTTCCGGCAGCAGTTATTGATACTTCCTGGTACTTTTATGCTTAAATTTTCCCAAAAATTTATCTCTAAATTTTTTAAAAAGAGGGGGCCGGCGGTGCCGATAGGCGCCGCTGGGAAAATTTTTGAAAATTCGATGTGATTTATAAACAGATTTTTAAGCAAAAATGGTTAAGTTTGGAGAATTTTTGAGACAAAAATACATAGAAGCATTGTTAAAAAAGGGCTAAAAATTAATTTTCGTTTTTGGTTAGGATGGTGAAATTAATAAAATAAATTATTTTAATGTAAAGAAAAATAATAAGATTCTGTGATGAGGGGGACTCGAGCCCATGCAAACGCAAGGAAGGTAAGAGTCATAACCATTACACCAATACCCACTGTCCAAGTATCTATATGCAATTTATGATGAATTTTTTCTCCAAAATTTTTTTTCTATCGAATTCCTCTACTATTTTTTCCTCATAAATACAATTCATACCAGTGCTTAAAATACCCGTTTTTGCGGGTACCCGCAGTGTTTACCCGTACGGGTTTCAAACTTTCAAATCGATTACGGGTAAGTACCGCATGCGGGTTTTTTCCTTAAAATATGCGGGTAAACCCGTACCGGTACGGGTAATGCGGGTGCGGGTTTGGAACCCTAAAAAATACAGAGTAAATAATTGATGTTTTTTTATCAAAATAATGATTGATGTATGAATTATCGGAATAATAAAATATAAACATGATTTTTGCATTTTTCTCGTTTTTTTTCTTGAATTTTTAAATTTGGGCACTCAAATGATAGGTTTTCTATGGGCACTCCTTTGAATGGCGATTTATTCAAATGCACACACAACTGTTCAAATGCATTTGTTGAAATCAAATAGCGAGCCGACAAAAGAGTCCAAGGCAATAATTAGTGCTAGGCACCAGATTGGAATCCGGCTGGATTTTTCTGGATCCGGGTCCGGAATCCGGGTTTTTTAGGCCTCACCGGATTTTTCCTGATTATCCGGGAAAATCCCACCGGTAAATTTTTGAGTTATTTTTTTCCTTTTTTGACATAATAAAAATTAAAAATGAATACAGTTAGTTGTTTGTATAAAGTGCTAATCAATGAATGTGCTTGATTTTTTTTGTTTTGTTTACAGGCGATGTCAAACTCATGAATTCATGCAAATGCGTGTCTCCTGAAACTCTGTATAACCAAAAAAGGAATCCCGGAAGTGGCACATTGTATTGTTGGGACAAAGTCAAACAAAAACATTTTGAATGCTCCTGTAATGGAGACAAGAAGTGCCTTTCGGAAGAAAAATGGTCACACGATTATTTTGAGTGTCCAATTATAAAGGCAAGCAGCAAAAAAAGACATAAATGACGAAAATAATAAATTTAAGGTGAACGGAATTCAAGTCAAAGGAGTCCGACAAAAATCCATCCAACACATGTAACTTACAATTGGAGGCAAATTGATGTTGATTGCTATGTAAATGTGTTAATATTATTAGTTGATTCCTCAATAATGAATTTTACAGAAAGCCGAAGGGGGCACCGTAAGCTTTTGGGGCTACCAAGAGCCAGGGACAACGGACATAATTCGGGTGGACGAAGTGCATTGCCTTTACTATGAGGCCGCCGGCGTTACACCGCCAAATTTGTTCAAAAGTTTGGAAGACGAACAGCAGCAGGAAAAATCGTTGGATCAAAATTTGGGCCATAACAATGCGTCGTCATTCCCATTTATCCATGGGCCGAAATCTTTTTGTGATCCATGAGACAAAGAAAAACAAATTTAGTGAGAACTGATCAAAACATTGTTTTTAGTGATTTGCGTCACTATACATTAGAAATAAAATGTAAAATAACATGTGTTCTGATTTATATTAGAGCCCGGACTTTTAGCCCGTTAATTAAGCACTTCAATTATGCGACAAAATTGTCGCAATAATTAGTAATAAAAAAATCGAAAAATAACGAAAAAATTTCGCGATTAGAAGTAAAATTTTAAACAGATAATCAAAAAAATCTCAATTTTTCTTTTCACAATGACAGATGAAAATTATTTAAAAGTTTCTGGGCTAAAACTGGTCTTTATCACTTTTGACTCGGAGGGTAATCGACAGCCCAACTTTTTTGTGACAATGTTTAATTCACTGAATGTACCCATTGTTACAATGAAAGTGAACATTAGCAACGAAGTAGTGGTTAGAACTCAAAAAACCACGCCGTTGTGCGGCTACAACGGCACACAGTGTGCCGAAAATGTGACCATGTTCATTCTGATTGGAGTTGTGCTTATGTTGCTATTGTTGATCGCTGCTTTAGCTGGCATCGGATACGCACTCCGGTAGACAACTTGTGTTTAAAGATCAGAGTGTTGGTCGTAAAGTCAAAAATATAAAAAGCAATTAATTCGATTCATAAGGCTGGTTTAAGCCATTTTTTGCAGAGAGAAAATGCGCGAGAAACAGCGTTTGACACGCGAATGCTTCGTTCCATTCGCTGTACTCCGAAACGTTAAAGAGTTGTGAAGTTTGGAAGAGTTGAAGGCCGAGACAGAAAGAAGCATTAGGAGCATGCGCAGTAGTCAGTCCGGTGAGCGTTCGGTGGCGTCGACCAACCCACAAATGAAATACGGTAATTCAGGTAGCACACGAGGCTTACGGTCGGCAGTCGCAAAGTATTGGAGACGGCCAATTATGCTTCTTTTTTTTTTTGTCTACAATCGGGAGATAGTTTTGGCTATGAAATACCATATCAGAGTACAAATTCTGTCAGATGATTTGTCTTTCATTCGAAAGGTAAAAACGAAAGGAGATAAATATTCAAAGAAATATGCTCTTCCAATTAAAATATTTACACTTGCACTGTCCCGCATCAGAGTAAACATCACAAAATTGTCGCCCACATATTGTTCCTTGGCGATCAGTTCCTGTATTTTTTAATTTGCATTTTCCTTTTTTCCTTTTTTCCTCATAATTTCTTCACTTTTAATGTTCCGCGTTGGCAGTTCCTCCAAATTGCATTCACAAGGGGCCCATCAGTGCACACTCCATAAAATTTGTTCAGGTTGTCGTGGTCAAACTGTCGCAACTATACCGTAATGCAATGGAAATAGTCAATTACCGTAATATGCTTTTTTGGTTTTATAATTTAATTCCAACTGATTTGCTTTTGTTGATCAGAAAACCTATGCCGATTTGTTAAAAAGAGTAATTTAGGCTTATTTTTAATGCCAAATTCGCCTGATTTGGCCAACTTAGACCTTTGCCTCAAATTTCAAAACAAAAATAGAAAAAACCCCGAAGACTCGCCAATTTCAAAAGTTATACCCCTAAAATATTCCTATATCTAAATAAAAATATTTTTTTTCAAAATTACAAAATTTTAAACATTAAAGCTTTTTATTTTTTGATGAATGGATGAATCAAATAAAAAAAAAAAAATAAAGCAGAAAGATAAATTTATAACCAATTTGGAAAGTTTTCGGGAGTTTTAGGACTGAAAGCCTACCTATTTTGACAGTTTTGGGTTGGTACTAGTACCGGTTTTTCACCGGTTTTCCCAGCCAAAAAGTGCCGGTTTTTCAACCTGAAAAGTACCGGTGCCGCTCTACTCTAGTTTTAATAAAAGGATGAGGTAAGAATAGGAGTTTCTTCAACAAAATGGAAGCACGTAGAAAAATAGAATTTTTAAATTTATAAATGTGACTGGCATTTGCTGAGTTCGACATCCCTTTTATATTGCCATTAAAAGCGCTAGCCTAAAGGGGCGGGCGTATATTGTTAGAGAAATATTACAATGATGAGACATTAGAACAGAATAAGAGAACATATCACACAGAAGAGAGTCGGCCGAGAGAAGGTGTAGTGAAGGAGATGAGTTGACAATCGCGCGCAACCAAAATTCGGCAACATCATTCAATGGGTTGGCAGTTGGCCAAAAATAATGAGGAGGAGTCATTTGAGACGGGCCGTTTAAGTCGGAGACATGTTTAAGATGAACATGACGAGGGTCAACCCTAGTCATCATAATTTTTTTTGTTAGCAAACCAAATTAAGCGATTTGACAAAATTATTTCGGAAATTGTAAGTGATGTAGTAACATAAAAGGCTGCGCGCTTCGGTGGGACTATAAATCCGCTTCCTTCTGGCACCATAAAGAATAACTCAGAATTTTGAAAATTTTCATAAGAAAAAGGCCATAAAATAAAAAATAACCCTAAGAATCGACTTTAAAAATCATTAAAAACAACACCAAATAAGATAGGAAAATTTCGCAAAAATTGTGCCCCCTAAACTTTAAAATTTATATCCAAAATTTGATTCTCAAAATATTTATTCACATTTGCGCGCGTTATATTTCGAGATAATAAAGAGCCAATGGAGCGAGTTGACCCTTAGGACATCTTAGGAATCAGGGCCCGATCCTCAAGTAGTAAGACATCCCCGTCCTGGGCAATCCGTTTCCACATATCCCACTCTGGCATGGATCCTCCACGTCTTATGATAACTTATATTGCGTGTAGTAATAAAGATACTCCATATTGGTGCCAGTTTCCTATATGATACATGTCAATTGATATAACATGGCTTCTCCTAATTGTTGTGGATGGTCTACATCTCAGTCACAACACTAATAAAACGACCCGACGAAAACTTCATGAAATTTCATTATTTTTTGCAAATTTTTTAGAAGTTGCTTCAGTTTCGAGTGTTTAAAACCTTTTCTTTCCAAAATTAAAATCAACAACAACCGAAATGTCTTTGTTCAACGGATGTTCTTCAGACAACTCCAATTATCAACGCTAAACAAAATATGGTAAGCAATTAATACGAATGCCAAAAAGGTCATTATCATGTTGTCGTGCTTGAGGCCCATCATTGCAAGTGTGAAGGCAAGAGGCAACCAATTACGGCGCGATCTGCGACCATGGCGATGGCGGGCTGTAGGAAGAAAACAATTTTGAGCAATTGTTTCCGAGTGTGCTGGGGGACCTTTTTTAAATATCGCCACTATGGGCGTTTGTTAAATCCGCCATTTCTTACTGATTCCCCGAACATAATTCGTCCTAACTTTTGCTGAAAAGTAACCAAATTAAATAATTCAATATTGGAGTGTAAAAGAACGGAATCAGTCAAATTCCCTTGTTTAAATTTAACATTTTTTGTAGGTGAAACAACGCTTATTTGCAGGGCAGCTTTGAGAAACGCCCATAGTGTAGAATTGAACAACGACCTAGGCCGTTTCCGAGTTGCTAAATTTTACCAGAAATTCCATTGCTTTCAGGCCCTCCTCCATGTCGGTTGAAGAGACTCAGATTATTGAGTATAAACTCCAAAAATTCGCTAGGCCAAAGTTCTTGCTTCTTTTCTTTCACCATTTGCTGTAGGGCAGTTTTCCACTGGCCCTCCGGCAATTCGGCCAAAAGTGCCGTAATGAAAGTGCCAAACTTTGCCAATTTGTCGGCACTTTGTCCATCTTCTTTTGTTTCTTTGTCTTTGATTTGTGCCACAATTTGTGGCCCAATCTCTTGGAATGTTTGAAGCAATTGCAATTCACTGCTGTTGTCAAATTGTTTGGCCTCATGATTCGAGCATGCTTTCTCCTCAAGACTTTTTGTAAGTTGACCAATTAGGCCATTCTTTTCCTTTTTAATTTCCTTCAAAAAATCGAATCCTTTGGCCAACAGCGCCAAATGATCCCGCAATTCTATTAAATGTTTCAAAAGATAAGCTCATTAGAAGAATAACTTGTTAATTAAAAACTGACCGACTGTAAGTCAAAGATAGGCCTAAGCCAAGAATTGTATGGGTTAAGCCTAAGTTTTAACAACTATGGCGAGTCCAAGCATAAAAAAAAAGGATTTTTTTTTTTTGTAATCTTTAAAAAAAAATTAAAACCATTTTGAAAATTTCACTACCCGACAGTTGGTATTGGTCGCTACATGCAAAAAGAAGGCAAAGCAAAAAAGGTGCCAACCAAAAGGCCATTGGCGCTAGATTTACGCAGAAATTCTATTGGCAATGTGCTAAATTTTGAGAGTAAATTTCAAAAAAAAAGTTTATTTTGATAATAAATCAAACATTTTTAGAATGCTTTGAGGTTCAGATTCAAATATCTCTCAAGATTTTTAGGCTTAAAAATCACGAATATTATAATTGAGCAATGGAAGAGAATGGCGAGCCAATGTAGGATTGTGGCAAATTTAAAGGCTGGGATTTCCATGGAGTAGTTGGGATGCCAGTGTGCCAGTGATTTGATTCGAGTAAATTTAAAGGGAGGGTGGTTTTTTGTGAAACGCCACGAATATTTAAACGATACATATTAATCAATGAGTCGGATGACAATTTGGACGTTGGACATATTTTCACTTTACGAAATTGCAAAATTTAAAAAAAAACGTAATACAGTTACTATAAAATTGTATTTTAAATTAATGTTAATATTTTGAAATTTTTAAAAATCTTTGTTATTAAATTTAAAAAAAAGAACAAGATTTCAAAATTGTGAAAGAGAAGAATTTCGGAAAATCTGTTGTGTGTCATTTTAAATGGGGTGGAACAGAAAAAAGCGCATACATTTTAAAAACGATGGTAAAGACCCGGTCTCAACAATCCTTTATGACAAGAACTGTGGTGCCCTATCCGCCCTTTGGTTCCTTGCTCTCAGCCCCGGAGTTTCTGGAAACCGGCACCAAAACAAACAGATGAAATGGTTTCTTATGACAGAATTTATGAGGAAAGAATAAAAGAGTTATTTATCTCTTAATATGACTGGGAAAATTTTGAAAAAAATCTGAGTCGCTTTGGCCAAAAGTAAAATTTAAAATTAAAAAGAAACCTAAATTCCAAGTTAAAATTACAAATTTATGTAAGAATATCATGGCAATTTGTGTACAAATTCGGGCATTTGGACAAATCGGAAACCTTCGTACATTTCGGTATACTTTTCAGCAAAGATTTTTGATCAAAATTATAACAACAAAATAACAATCAAAATTTACATTTGATCAAAAATGGACCATTTCAAAAGTTTTTCAGTCGCGCCGAATCAAAGTTGTTAATCATCCGCGATAAACGTCCATAAGAAAGGCACCAAAAAGCAATTAGAATGAATCCTATAAAGACAAATTGCGTAATGTTTTGCTTTATGCCGATTATTGTAAATATGCTGGCAAAGAATAGAAATTTTAAATCGGCATTGCGTCGCCGGCGCAAATGACGGGCTGTCGGAGGAGAAGAATTTTGAGCAATTAATACCGAATTTCTTAAAATTTTCCCAGAATTTCCATTTTCATGCCCTCTTCCATTTTGATTGAAAAGGCTCAGATTCTTAAGCATAAATTCTAACAATTCGCTAGGCTCAAATTGTTGCTTTTCTGAAACCGTTTGCTGTAGGGCAATTTTGCATTGGCCCTTCGGCAATTCGGCCAAAAGTGCCGTTATGAAAGTGCCAAACTCTGCAAGTTTGTCGGCACTTTGTCCATCTTCTTTTGTTTCTTTGTCTTTGATTTGTGCCACAATTTGTGGCCCAATCTCTTGGAATGTTTGAAGCAATTGCAATTCACTGCTGTTGTCAAATTGTTTTGCCTGATGATTAGAGCATACTTCTTGCTCAACACTTGTCACAAGCTCAACAATTAGACCATTCTTTTCCTTTTTAATTTCCTTTAAAAAATCGCATCCTTTGGCCAACAACGCCAAATGGTTGGCATATAATAGTTCTTAATTGGAAAAACTTCAAAATATGTACCTTTGGCAAACTCTTTAAAAAAAAACCGCAAAACTCATTGACTCAAAAACAAAAGGCAATAAAAAAAATCTCTAATTTAAATTTAATAGGATTCTATCTCGTTCTCACCTCTGCTGAGTTGGTCACGAATGATGCCATTGTCAGCCTTGTCAATGCCACCACTCATTGACATTTGGAAATTTTCCGTATCCGAATTTTGGTGTTGCGAGTTGCTACACGCCAAAGGCATGCAAAACAAAATAATTGCAAACCAAAATGCCATGTTCTAAATGTTCGATTATACAGTTGTGTCCGAATATTCGAATAGGAAAAAAATACCCGAGTTGTCGAACAGTGTTAAAAGGTCCAAGTGTCGAATATTTGAGTATCGATTTCGGACTGATTTTGTAATATCAACACTCGGACCATCTACACTTGGAACGGTAGCAATAATTTTCTAAATTAATGGAAACATCAAAAAGAGATTTAGCACCTGACAAAAAGATGTTTTTGAAAGCTCAAAATTTTGAAAATTTCGGCTTAAAATCAAAAAACCTTAGCGTTTTAGGTGATTTATGTACAAACCTGATGAAAAAAGTATTAATGCCAAATCTGGAGAATTATTAATGTATTCAGTTGTGTGTAATCCAATCAATCTATTGATGTGTTTGTTATGTCATGAAAATTGGGCATAATTTTACATTAAAAACAGCAGTTTTAAATTTTGAATAGTTTTATTAGCCAGCTAAATTTAAAAAAAATTCGTTACCTTTTTTGAGTTATGGCCATCTTTCCAACTTTTTTGCCCACCATTTTTTCAAAAGTTATTGAAATTTTTGGAAATTTATAAGGCTTGTAGAGCAAACCAATGCCTATTGCATGATATCAAGTTTATTTAATTTGGTTGTTTTTGAGCAAAGTTATGACTTGATTTAGTCAAAAATTCAGTGAAAATGGCGGATTTACGAAATGCACTAGCACCGAAAAAACCTGGACCTGACTGGCAATTTTTGTTCCTTTATCAGGCCCTGAATTTTTTCATAAAATTTCATTCGTCGGATTCAATTAAAGAGAGTGATCTTTGTTTTATTTTTCTATTTGGTCAATTCTCGTTGAACTTCGCATTGTCTCCCACTTCAATCGCCAATCATTGATACACTGTTGAAGCCATTGGCACAACTCGAGCGACGACGATACCGCGGGAATTTGCACCAAAATTATGGCTCTGTTGTTGCTGTTGCTGTTGTTGCGGCGTCACACTGTTTCCAGAGGATGGTATGGTAATGCATGGGAATACGATGGCAATTGGACGGACAAGCATATTGTACACATCATGACGAACAGTTTTATTCAACACCAAATAGATGATGGGAGGAATTCCTGTTTTTTAATGTTAGTTTGCATACCCAATTTTAAAACATTGAGCGAACTAGGGCTACCTACAACCATTTAGCGTTTTCTCTTTTTAATTTTTGTCCTAAATCATAAAAAAAAATTTCAAGATCCTATAGGGTCCTTTTCCTTATTAACAAAATGCCAAAAAAATGCGCATCAAAAATTTACAAAAACTTTTTTACCATGCGCCAAAATCCAACTGAATTGCCCCGCAAACAGCAGTAATTCGCTTAACGGCACAAATGCCATAAGGTTATAAATGACTGCAGCAATCGCATTCACGCTGCTGATCAAAACGACTTGGACAAAAATCTAAAAAAGAATATTATTTTTTTAATTAGTCAGTAAGCTAGCTAGGGTACGGTATTTTTCAAAAAACAGTACTTTGCATATTATTAGTAACTAAAAGCTGAATACAGTGGGTGGCATTTTACACTATGCTTTAATAAATCGAAAAATCATGCAAAAAGTAATTTAAAGAGCTTCTTAATAAGAAAACTTTAAACTCAAATAGAGGAAGATCGAAATTATCGATTTTTTTTTAATTTCAGTTAAAAGACCTCCTCCCCACCTACCCGCAATTTCGATTAGATAAATTATGAAAAAAGTTTCTAAAATATGTGAAAATGCCCAAAGAGATAAATATATAAATATATAAATATATATATATATATATATATATATATATTTTACAATTTTCCCATCATCATTTATGTATCCAAAGTGCGGGTTCAGGAACCAGATGCAGTGCAACGAGCTGAAGATGATTGGCTTTGTGAAAATGAAAGTGTATAAGCCGTATACGGTGGGGAACACCTGAACAATGGGCATAAAAGTTTAATGTCATTTAATGATGCTGATTTTCGTGTTTATTTTTTTTCAGAATTCCGTTCCCTACATAATGTGGAACGGAAACCGGCTCTGCAAATCCGTGAAAAGAAAACGGCAGGATCACTCGTTTTACAAAAATTGACACCCCGTGTGATCACGGCTCGATACAGAACTAGGGTAAAGACGGGACCGGAAATCTAAAAAATCAGGACAGGAGTCACTTGGGCCAGGGCCGAAAATTCTGAGAAATCTGGTCCCACAGTCTCTCTCTCCGGTCTAATTAATGGATGATTAATGTTATAACTAGGGCTGGGATTTATAAGTTTTTCTTATTTTTTCTGCGGCTTTAACTCGACGAGAAATGCACGAAAAACACATTTTTTGTTCGAAAAACTTTCGTTTGAACGCCTTTTTTGACCTTAGAAATTCTTATTTTGGGTGTTCGCTCTTAAAAATCCTTATTTTAGATGTTCGCCCTTAAAATAAGTTTTTGCCCTTATTTTGGCGATTTGTCCAAATTTATTAACAAAACTGCAATAAAACAAAAAATACACCCCTAAGAATCCACCAAAAAAATTTCAGAAAATATACCCTATTGTAACTGCAACCAGTGAAAAAATTGCTTGCCATAATTTGAAATTATGTTCATATAAAAACAGCAATTTAAAAAATTTCACCCATAAATTTGTAACTTTTTCGACTTTATTTTCGCCCTTATTTCCCGATTTTTTGGCCCTTATTTACGGCCTTATTTTGGACTTTTTCGCCCTTAAAAATCCCAGCCCTAGTTATAACATTCGTCCACCGACCATCCACAGGTGAATTCGGTTGCCATGAAACAGTAGTTCACCAAGCGATACGGAATATAATTGGACACAACGATTTAATGCCAAGAATATTTCTGCAGATGTCTCGGTCACCCATAAAGCTATGTTTATAATTCAAAAAAAGTGCAGTATAATTAAGATAGGAGCAATATTAAAAACGAGGGATGTGCCGAATCGGAATCGTAATTAGTCGTAATCGGAATCGGATCATTGTAATCAGATTTGGCCACAAAATCTGATTATTACAATCACCACGAGAGTTCGATGTTCGATATAGATGTATAATTTGGTGAAAAAAAAAGCAGGATGGCTTCTTGAAAACAAATTTTGGCTGAAATGGACATTTTATGGAGTCGACATTTCGTGGATTTTTGGCTTGGTCGACACAATGTTGAATCGACAAAACGTGGGGAGGCGGAATAAATTTTTTCCAAATGAGGCTTTTTCACCAGCCCAATGAGGCTTTTCAAAATTTTCATTTGGGGACCCTGGTTAATATGTATATTGACAAAAAAAGATGAAAAAACAATTTCGTTTTGTTTCGAAAATTTCAGGTTTTTTGCGTTTCGAGTTTCGTTTCGGGTCCTTTGCAGAGTTTCGCCCTTCCCTGATCCGGAAGACGTTTATTGCCGGAGAACGTTGAAAATCGTTTCTTTCGGCATCACAATCTCAAAATCTATGAATTTGAGTATGAAACTTTTTTGAAAAAAAAATACCATTTTTGGGAAAAATCGGAAGATTTCAGTTATTAACAGGCTCCCAAATGAAAATTTTCAAAAGCCTCATTTGGCTGGCAAAAAAGCCTCATTTGGGGTCAAAAAACCTCATTTTCAAAAATTTTAATCCAAAAGCGAAAAAAAAAACCTGTAAAATGGGCCGGTGGTGCCGAGAGGCGCCAGCGGGAAACATTTTGAAAAATTAGGTCTGATTTGCTAAATGATTTGGGCCTAAAAATGGCCGTTTTTGAGGATTTTTTCAAAAAAACCATAAAATCATCATCAATTTCCAAAAAAAAAAACCAATAAAAATCATCAAATCATCATTAATTTTCCAAAAAAGCCACAAAAATGATGTTATATCCTCACATCTGGGAGGAGTTGCTGTTTTCATAGAATACTTTAACTGTTCAGTAAGACCAATTCGTGTCAAGAAGGTTTCAAGCACAAATTTTCCATGAAAAGCCCGGGAAAAGCTTTTGACTGAGTTGATGAAATATGTATTTTTGGCTTCGTTGACCAAACATGGAGCTGTTCAAAGGTTGGTGCGCCAGCAGCACTATCCTGCATGTTTAGTCACTTTTTGGCAATACGTCTTTTAAAAATTTTTTTCAATTGTCAGAGATGTTTTCAACCGGTGCACCCCAAAACACTGCCGCCCGAAACACCGCCGGAACGAGTTTTTCGGTCGTTACTTTTTTCTTAATTCACCAATTTTTATAAACTTGATGTTATTCGAAAGCTCGAAGTGTTTGAAACTATAATTAAGCAGATGTTAAGAGATTAAAAAATTCTCCAAGGAGTAAGAATTTTTTATTATGCAAAAACACGAAAAAAGCGGGAATTTTATGAGTTTTGTTGTCTAACTTTTTTGAGAATTTTTTAACTGCTAAACATCTGTGGTTGTTTCTAAAGACTTAGGGCTTTCGAATAACATCAAGTTTATAAAAATTGGTGGATCAAGAAAAAAGTTACGACCAAGAAACTCGTTCCGGCGGTGTTTCGGGCGGCGATGTTTTGTCCTGTTCCGGTTTTCAACAACTTAAGAAACTAAAGGTATCATCGAAAAAACAAATGTTCTTCAACCCTTTTGGCTATCACTGTTTTTTACAAAACTTTTTTTTTTTGGGTTTAGTCAGCTCTTAAAGGGCAACTTAGTGCAGTGCTGGCGCTTTTTATAAATTGCGCCGCCTATGCGCGTTTTATAAATCAGCCATTTTTACCAATTTTCAGACAATAAGTCGTCATAACTTTGCGCAACCCAACCAAATTGAACAATCTTGGTATCAGCCGACAGCTTTTGAATGGGTCTATTAGTCATACAAACAAATTTCAAAATGCATTTAATTTTTAAAATAAATTTTTGGTCTTTTTGCCAATACTTTTTAATTACATAATCAAATAACCTAACTACTTTCTAGTTATTTTTTGGATTTTTTCACGGCATTTTCCTAAATTAGCATTATCAAATGAAGCCATCCCTGAATTGTTTATATTTTTGTTGCGTTTTTTTATCATTCAATATTTTTGTTTTTTACCGGTTTCATAAAGATTTGATTTTATTTACTTATTTTTATTTATAATTTTTTTTTTTAATTATTTCACTTTTTTGCTTGCGGCCCAAACGGATGAGCCTAAAAAACCCCGGGCCGGCCAAACGGCGAAACCCCATGGGCGGGGACCAAAGCCCTGGCTCTCTCATGAGCTGGTGGGGGGGGGGGGGGGGGGGGGGAGGGTGGTATTTTTTGGGAAGTGGGCTCTATTTAAAGAAATAAAGGTAAAGAGCTCTCACCTAATCCAAATGCCCCAGCCCAGTAGATGAAGGTTGGCGCAGTGCAAAAAACGGCGCCAATAATGGCCAAATATCCCGTCATAATGCCACACACCAACAAACAAGCCATATCCATTATGGATATGTAAAACATTAACTTACTTACTCTTGAGATAGACATTTGCGGACGGACATTTGCGGACGGACATTTGCGGATAGAGATTTGCGGATAGACATTTGCGGACGGACATTTGCGGATAGACATTTGCGGACGGACATTTGCGGATAGACATTTGCGGCGGGCATTTGCGGACGGACATTTGCGTATAGACATTTTCGGACGGGCATTTGCGGATAGACATTTGCGGATAGACATTTGCGGACGGGCATTTGCGGATAGACATTTGCGGACCGGCATTTGCGGATAGACATTTGCGGATAGACATTTGCGGACGGACATTTGCGGCGGGCATTTGCGGACGGACATTTGCGGCGGGCATTTGCGGACGGACATTTGCGGATAGACATTTGCGGACGGGCACTTGCGGATAGACATTTGCGAATAGACATTTACGGACGGGCATTTGCGGATAGACATTTGCGGACGGGCCTTTGCGGATAGACATTTGCGGATAGACATTTGCGGACGGGCATTTGCGGATAGACATTTGCGGATAGACATTTGCGGACGGGCATTTGCGGATAGACATTTGCGAATAGACATTTACGGACGGGCATTTGCGGATAGACATTTGCGGACGGACATTTGCGGATAGACATTTGCGGATAGACATTTGCGGACGGACATTTGCGGACGGACATTTGCGGACGAAACGCGAAAAATTTTTTTTTTCTTTTTTCAATCTTTTTTTTGCCTTAAAACAAGTTTTTTCGTGCTTTGTTCGCAAATGTCTGGACACGGTACAAAACACATATTCATTCGTCGGATTCAATTAAAGAGTGATCATTGTTTTATTTTTCTATTTGGTCAAGTCTCGTCGAACGTCGAACTTCGCATTGTCTCCCACTTCAATCGCCAATCATTGATACGCTGTTGAAGCCATTGGCACAACTCGAGCCACGACGATACCGCGGGAATTTGCACCAAAATTATGGCTCTGTTGTTGCTGTTGCTGTTGTTGCGGCGTCACACTGTTTCCAGAGGATGGTATGGTAATGCATGGGAATACGATGGCAATTGGACGGACAAGCATATTGTACACATCATGACGAACAGTTTTATTCAACAACAAATAGATGATGGGAGGAATTCCTGTTTTTTTAATGTATAGTTTGCCGACACAATTTTAAAACATTGAGCGAACTAGGGCTACAACCATTTAGCGTTTTCTCTTTTTAATTTTTGTCCTAAATCATAAAAAAAAATTTGAAGGATCCTATTGGGTCCTTTTCCTTATTAACAAAATGTCAAAAAAATGCGCATCATAAAAATAAACCATATTTTTTTTTTCAATAATTTATTTCTTAATTATAAATTTTGCACTTTTGCCAATAATTTTATTATCGAAATCCATTTAAAAAACATTTGATTTAACTGTTAGTGTGAGGTACTGAACTTAAAACATAATAATTTCTAAAAAGTTCCCATCGGTAGCCGATCATTTCGTCAGTGGTTCATTTGGGCAGCGACCATTTGGGCAGTGATCAAATGGACAGTAAATCTTGAAACTAGAGCCTAAAATTTCCAGAGTTAGTTTTCTGAAAGTCTAACCCCTTAGTTTGCTGAAAACCCAACCCAAAATTTTTTTTTCTGTAAATCTGACCCTAGCTTTTTCTGAAAAGCTGACCCTAGTTTTTCCATTAATTTTTTTTTGAAAAAAAATACAAAACTTAAACAACTAGGGTTAGATTTTCAGAAAAAAAATGGGTTGGGTTTTCAGTTAACTAGGGGGTTAGACTTTCAGAAAACTAACTCTGGAAATGTTAGGCTCTAGTTTTAAGATTTTCACTGTCCATTTGATCACTGAACCACTGACGAAAGGAACCACTGACGAAATGCTAGGGAACCTTCCCATCAGATAAAATTTATAAAATTCTTTTTTCAAATATAATATTGAGAATATTAAACTTTGTGCTTGCTTTTGTTCAGCATGAAAAGGTTCAGCTTTTCTAATTATTTCAATGAAAAACTGCTCAAATTTCAAAAATATATATATTTTTTTTTATTTTAGGTTTTCAAAAAAACTAGGGGGTTAGATTTTCAAAAAAAATTCTAGAGGATTTTTCATATTTTTGGCTTGGCGCCCAATCGGGTGGCGCACAATCGCGAGCGCCCAATTGACGTAGACCGTTTATTGTTACGTTTTTTTTTGTTTACCATGCGCCAAAATCCAACTGAATTGGCCCGCGAACAGCAGAATTTCGCTTAACGGCACAAATAGCATGACGTTATAAATGACTGCAGTAATCGCATTCACGCTGCTGATCAAAACGACTTGCACAAAAATCTAAAATAAAAAATTTATTTTTCTTTTAGCGCGTCAAATTCGATCACCGATAAACGCGCTAAGTTTACACGATATTTTCAAAAAAAAAAAAAAATTATATTTTGACGCACAAATAAATTAAAGCTCCAAATTGTGTTAAAAGCTGCCAACATAAATTTTTTTTTTTTAAATATTAACCAATTCGAATAATTCCGTTAAAAAAAGATAAATTTTCATCAAATTTCCTTTTTTCTTAGTTATGACTTATGAAACCAAATTTTTCCAAATTCTCTTTTTCAGCTTTAGTAACTGATGTTTTATAAAAATTTTAGAAGCTCCAAATTAGCCTTTGATGCAAAATAATAGCAAATGCGTCCTGACATAATTTTTGTGATTGATTGCCTTTTTTTGTGACACCATTGACGATGGCCCACCACTGTTGGTGCCAAAAGTGTGGCCTTTGATGAATAGAATGAAAGCAAATAGCAAATAGATGCCGGGAAGCACAGTGAGCACAATCACATTATGTGCCGATTGCAAATCATTACGATACGAAAAAGAAATAAATTTTTAATTAATTAATTAATTAATTAATTATTTGTAAATTTTTTGATTAATAAAAAAATAATAATTAAAAATTGTTGGATTTCATATGGACGAGTGCACCTATAATTGCACACGCTACTTTTCGTGGTTTCCTCTTAAGGACTTTATTTTTTTTTTTTGGCCTTTTCAAACTTTTATAAGGACGACATAGGAAATTTACACCAAAAATATGTGTAATATATTTACCCTAAATGCAATATGTATACTTTTAAATTTTGAAGAACACCCCCCCCCCCACCCCCTCCGCTTATTAAAGTAAAATTTTCAAGCCTGTAACAATGGTTTTATAATTCAACGTCCTTGACTATGTGGTCACGACTAAAACGACCCTCCGACTAAAACTGCCTGACTAAACTGATCCGATCCGGTTTACTTCATTCTAATATTTTCTAATATTTTCTATGATATATATATATATATATATATTATATTTTTTTACAATTATGCCATCATCCTCTATGTATCCAAAGTGCGGGTTCAGAAACCAGATGCAGTGCACCGCGCTGAATATGATTGGCTTCGTGAAAATTAAGGCGTATTGCCGTACACGGTTGGGAATACCTGAACAATGAGCATAAAAGTTTAGTGTTTTGTTTTTGTATGAAAAAACAATTTCCAAAAACGTCTGAGTTTCGGTCTTTTTCGGAATTCCGGTTCACAAACCATCGGGAACAGAATTGGATCAACAGGCCCCGAAAATTGGGAGTACTCTGGCCCACAGTTTCTGTCCCCCGTCTAATATTCCTTTTGATCAACCGACCATCCACAGGTAAATTCGGTTGCCATGAAACAGTAGTTGAGCAAGCGAAGCGGAAGATAATTCGACGCAACGATTTAATGCCAAAAATATTTCTGCACATGTCTCGGACACCCATAAAGCTATAATATTTGATTCAAAAAATGTTCAGTATAATTACATAAGAATAGGGTAATAGACAAACGCTTTTTTGGGAAGTGGGCTCTATTTAAAGAAATAAATAAAGGGAATGTGCTCTCACCAAATCCATATGCCCCAGCCCAGTAGATGAAGGTTGGCGCAGTGCAAAAAACGGCGCCAGTAATTGCCAAATATCCCGTCACAATGCCACACACCAACAAACAGGCCATATCCATTATGGATATGTAAAACATTAACTTAAAAAATTAACTTACTTACTCTTGACTTTTTTTTTGTTCATTGTTCATTGAGTATGCCCCCAACCCTTTTTGACTCGGTGGTATTGTCCGATACAGGGGGAAGGGGCTGAAATGCATTCTCGGCGGGGTCAAGCATTTAGCCCCGACCCGACGTCCCGGACCCGACTCGAAGCCATTTTTGGGCTTCATCCCCGACGCGATCCCCGGCGTTCCCCGACATGTCATCCTCGGCGTCCCCAACAAAAAAAGAATGGGGTCTGAGCAAGAAATTGTTGAGAAAAATTGGGAAAAAAATACAAATATTTTTTCTAACAGTGTGCCGCGGTGATTATTCGGTGTGGTGGTAGAAATACTGCAACCCCAAGGTTGGGAAAAAATTCAAAAGTAGGGAATTTGAGGTCTGCGAGATTACGGTCGGAAATAGTCGGTGAAAGGCTTAAAGGTTTGGGGATTGGGCATTCGGGTTCGGATTTGCAGGGGGATCAGGTAAGAGACGCACAAATATTATTACTAAGTCACCATGTAGCAAGTGTTGTCCATGTGCTTCCGTATTGCGACCATGCATGGTACATACAGTATCTAAATTATCATGGTACATACAGTATCTAATTGTAATAATTTTGCTATATTATATAACAATAATATTTACCTCAAGAATAATGCCAATGGAAAGAAAAAATGTGCCAATAAGAAAATGTTGGCGATTTTGCAATGGAATTTGGTCAATACTGTTTGTGCTGCTGTTGTACATACGCTCATATTCAATGGGTTCAAAAAAGAAGACTTCCATTAAGAAAATTTCTAATAAAAAGGCATGAACATAATATTTTTATCAAAAATTTTATTTTTTGCTAATGCAATTTGTTTTTAAGTTTTTTTTTCTAAACTAAACCCAATGTCATAGTCAGGTGTTGAGGGATATTCCCTCCCTCATCGCTAAGACGTGTAAATTAAAAATAAAATAACGAAAAATTAAAAAAAAATGATTGAGCAACAATTTTTCACAGTCGATTTTGACAGTTTTCAATATGTGCACCATTTAATAAATTTAATTTTCCTAATTTTATTATGCACAACTTTACTTTCTCCCAGGTGTTAAATTTTATGACTATTAATTAGCCTAGTCATCAACAATTCAGTTAATGACGAAGGTTGGCAATGAAAAAAAAGTCCGTTCCTTTTATGAAATTAAATGTATGCCTCAAAATTGGAGGAATTAAATATTTTTTTTTATCAAAAATTAGCAATTTATAGAAATTAAAAAATATATGATTTATGAATTTTTTAGAAAAAATTAGTAAATGAAAATTCGCTCGTGCTGAAAAGGCACGACCGGAAAAAGGCAGAAAAATTGTGACCAAAATTTTCATGAATTTTTAAGTGGTGCAATTGGTCTTAAGTGGACACTGAATGGAAACAATCCATGGTACCCCTAAGTCGATTAACAATTAAAATTGGACAATTTAATATTCAGGGAGCAGAAAAGCCGGGTTATGGGGATGTACTTTAAAATGAATGGGGCAAAATTTTAATGGAAAATTGCAACAAGTATTTTATTTTTAGTTTCACTCTTTGTCATTGATCATGGTTCGGTTGGTTTTGCTTCCCATTCCAAAAAAAAATTGTTTGGGTTTGGGTCCGCTAGAAAGCAATTCGATATTTTTTTGAATGCATATTTACATTTTATGATATTTATTGCATATTTTACTATTTTAGTTGCATATTTATATACATACTTTCAGACATAAATATTCAAGAATTTCCCGGTGGCGCACCTATCGACACCGCCGGGCCCTGCACAATTAATTTTTTTTTTTAATAAGCCGAAAAACACAATTAAAAAATGTCATGGGGGAGCCCTGCTTATACATAAAGTAAAGAAAAAAATAATCAAAAGAAACTTCCAAATGAACAAAATATTAAGAAAATGTAAAAAATTATCAAGTGTACTAAAGTTGGAACTGGAAATAAGCCAAAAACGGTTTTTGCACACTTAATACGCGGAGATAGGCGCGAAAACCGAGTTTTTAGCTTGGTTTGGAGCTTCTACACCCATTTTTATAATACCTATTTTTACCTATTTCGGGATTTTTCTATCTATTACCTAGTTACCAAATTTTATACCTATTTCGGCATTTATGGGGACTTTTTCAGGATTTTCAGTAATTTCATAAGGAAAAGGCCATAAAAAATATGAAAATAGACACCCTAAGATGGGTTTTTAAATTTAAAAAAAAAGTATATCCCTAAAAGCAGGAACTTTTTCTTAAAAGAACCCATTCCATTTGAATGAGTTTTACGCCGGAAAATCTCAAAAAATTACTGATTGTAACACCAAAAACTTTCAAACTTTCTCAACATCTTTTCGCTTTGTTAGGCAACCGTAATTGACCATGGATTAACTTGACCAAATGGAGTTCGTTTTGCATTGCATTAGTATATTACAGATCCGTATAATATTGTACATTGTTACCACTTAAAACTCCGTTAATATCTTGTAAAATCTAAATTTATTTTTTATCCTCTTGCTAGCGCCAGTGTTAAAAGCGCCCCCGGCGCTTTCCACACAGGGCCCTGCGGGCCCTGGTTTGCCCGAAATGTACGATTTTCTTATTTCCAATCCAAAATTGCTCAAAATGCTTATTATTGGTACTCTTTTATTGAATGAATTGATGTACAATTGCTGCGCAATCATTTTTCAAAAATAACCAATTCACACGACGTAAAAAAGATAAAAATCGATGTTAGATTCGTGACAGCAAACCCCGAAACTCCCGGAAAGGTGTTTTACAAAATTTGAATTTTTTTACCGAAAAATTGGGGGTCCGAGCAGGGCTGCACGAAAACCCTAAAAAACGAAACACGAAACGAAAAAAATGACGGACGAAAAGGAACATGAAAACGAAAAAAACACGTTTTGCACGAAACAAAATGAAAAAAACGAAATTTCAGAAGCAAAAATTTTTTCATAATTAAATTCCGTAAACAATAAATAGTGACACAAAGAATTTTAAGCTGTTAGAAAGTATCTAGAATCCTGCGTTTACTACTAAAACCAGGGGTGGTCAAGACACAAAATTTTCAGTGCTGGTGCATTCGTAAATTCCGCCATTTTTACTGAATTTGCAACTAAATAAAGTCATACTTTGCACAGAATCAACTAAATTAAATAATGTTTGATATTGTAAGATAGCCCTTGAATTGCTCTATTAGCATGCTAAATATTAAAAAATTCATAAATTTTGAAAAAATTATGCCCAAAAAAGTGGAAAAAATTGTCATAACTTTTGAAAAATTAATGCATTTTTTTGGAATTTAGATGGCTAAATAAATCTATTTAAGAGCTATAGTATGATACTAAGATTGTTCATTTGGTTTTGTCTGAAAAAAGTTATGACTTGATTTAGTCAAAAATTTTTGGTGGCAATGTCTAGAAACTTCTCATTCATAGGGGTATACTTTTTCAAAATTTAAAAAACCGACCTTTAAGGGTCAATTTTCATCTTTATGGCACTTTTTTAAGAATTTCTTAAAGATTCTTAAAATCACGGAATCATTAATGAACTCTCACCCGTTTGAATGGCTGACGGATCTCACGGATATCCGCGGATATAGCTTTCATATCCGCGTCCGTCCGATTTCACAAAAATTTTCTCCGTATCCGGACAATATGCGAATATTCGCGGATTGTCCGTGTCCGTGCACACTCCTGGAAACTCTATAAAAATGGCGGATTTGAGAAACGCCCATGGTGAACAAAACTTTCGCCGGCAACGCCTATCGGCACCGCCGGACACTCCGCCCCCCGTCCACTATAATTCTGGCAAAAATTGTTTAAAACTATAGTTAACTATTACATTTAAAGCTATATGTGATTAGAAGCTATTTGTAAGCAGAAGCTAAGAGATGAAAAAATTCTCGAAAAAGTTATAGGATAATGTTTAAAAAGTCCCGTTTTTTTGCAAAATTTAAATTGTAACTTTTTCAAGAATTGTTTTATCGCGTAGCTTCTACTTATTCAAAGGTTCTAAATAAAGAAAGCTTTTGAATGGCATCAAATTTTTGGGGTTTGGCTACCAACAAAAAAAGTTATAGCCCAAAAACTTCGGCTGGCACTGAAACGTGCGGCACTCAAGTTTGCTGCTCCGGGCCGACCCCCCCCCCCCCTTGGGCCAATCGTTGTACGTCGTACGAGGGTCGCTTGGCCGACCTCTTGCACCTCCTGCGTATGACAAACTACCGCCCCCTTCCCCCATCTTATATAAAAGCAATATTCTTTCACCAACACACACAATTATTTTTACATTCAGTCTTCTGGATAAAAAAAATCAAGCAATTTTCTCCAGCAGAGTGATGCTTCCTTTTTTTTTTTCTATATATTATAATTAAAATGAATTGTGATTTTGTTTTATAATAAATCTTTTGTATTGTTCTATTATTTGCTCAAAAAAAAGAGGATTATAAATGCATTTAAAATTTATTGGAGCATATTTTTACAAGAGATTCTCATTCAATCTTTTATGCATGTAATCATCCACTTTCATGGTCATAATACATTGAATAATAGTCGTCGTCTCGTCTAAAATTTCGTCTTGTTGTAGTTTTTGCTGTTGTTGTTGTTGTTGTGACAACTTTTGTTGCTGCTTGTTGTGATATTAACAGTGTTTTATCACCACTTTTTGTTATTTTGTTTGCCAAATTCTGAATTGTTCTGCTTCTCTCATCCTTTCCCTTCTGAAGAAAAAAAAAATTAGTCAAGTCTAAATGGTCGGATTTAAGAAGCCCAAAATGATGGGACATTAAATTATTTTATTATTTTAGAAATTAAAATTCCGAAATGCCAAATGCAAATGAAAAAGTTTCTATCGCTGAATTAGTTGAAATCACCGAATATGCCAATCCAGTTAAAAAAAGATATCCATAGAGACCAAAAGTATTTTAAATACCACTTATTATTGGTTTTAGGTTGGTTTTTTTCGTCGATTCATCCGCTAAAGCAATCGGTTTTCCCTTGCATCAATATGCAATGTAAATTTGACATAACGGTTTTTTTCAAACTTCGGCAAGGAGTTATTTGGTGTTTTCCGAATTTTTAACAGTTATTTTTTTTAATTATTTTTAATTTCATTTAAAAATCAAAATAATAAGAAATGGGGGGGGGGGGTATTTTAAATAATAATGATGTAAAAATGAATCAAAAGTTAATAACGGGAACTTTCTAATCTATGGAGATTTAGAGAATCAATTTCTCGAAAATTGTCATTGTCGGGAATTCTGACCCATAAAACATAATTAATTATGTACGTCCCCAAGTTTTTCATTAACTTCACCTGCTGCTGAGTGTTGTTTATAGGTATATTTTGTCCATTTTGACTTCTTGTGCTTAAATAAACTGCTTCGATCAATTGCGTTTTTTTCTTTTTCTCATTTCGATCCACAAAAGGTGTAAGGACAGACGAAAACTTAATTTTCATTTTATTATTATTATTATTTATTAATATTTACTGAAGTTTTTGGCGGTGTTGAATCAAAATGGACTTTTGAAATTTTAATCATTTACCCAACTTAATCCTTGAAATTCCATCTTTAGAGGGTCAATTTTTCAAAATCAAAATTGAAAAAGATACCCCTCGCAGGGACGTATCCAGGATTTGGGTCCGGGGGGGGGGCTGGGGGGGTACCGGGGGGAAAAAGTTAATTTTTTTAAGGGGTTTTCTGATTTTTTTTCCCTTACTGAGGGGGGGTCTTGGGGGGCGGGGGGGGGGGGGGGGTACGTACCCCGTGTACCCCCCCCTGGATACGTCCCTGACCCCTCGCTTTCGGTTAGACCGTTTTTGAACCCCATGGGTTTCGGTTTTGTTGACTGACCGTTTAATCACTATTTTTACAATTAAATCATACTTTAAAAAAACAAACATTTATTTTCTTTTAAATCTCATCTTTTACCTTTCTTGTATTATTTGCCGATTCCGATGGGATCCATTCATTTTTTTCAAAAATCATTATTTCGCCGCCCGGAAAGTCTTCGTCTTTAAAAAAATGTCAAATTATTTTGAAATGAATTAAAAATTTCACCCTCCGGCACACTGTCAATGGCTTCGGCAATTTCAGGCAATTCTCTGTCGAAGTTAATTTTTGTCTGAGCTGGCTGAGCAGTTTTTCTGTTTTCACCTGCCTCTTTTATGAACTCGCCTAAAATATAAATGAATATATCTAAAGGGTTTTTAGTTGTTAGTTTTTTTTAGAAAACCGCAATTTTTGTAATCAAAAATTAAATGCTCTATAAAAGTTGGTATTTTAATTTTGAGGCTACGGCAAGTTTTGCTAGAAAATTGTTCTATAATTTCGGCATTTTCGCTTCTCGCTCCTTATTTATTCGGTACTCATTTGTCAGCCCATTTTATTGAAAAAATCTCTTACTTTTTTCTTTTGGCATTCTTTCAATTTTTTCGGTGTTGCCAACTTTTTCTTCAGCAAAACTATAATAATCAGGTGCCCCCGAGTCGATTGATGACGCAATTTTTGGCACTTGGGCATTGGTCACATTTTTTGGACCTTGATATATTTTTTTGATCAGAATTTTCATTTTGCAAACCATCAATCAATGGCGAAAAATCAACGCCAATATTTTCTTCATCCTTAAATTAGTGATGTATTTTCAAATAAAAACAAACTTTTTTGTTTACTTTATTTTCTCCAAGTTCGACATGACTTGTTGTGCCACTTTTTGGCGCTTTTTTGACACTGAACAATTCGCCAAGACTTTCGGGTCCCGAAAAATTTTCAATCAAATCAGGGTTAGCCAATAGTTCGCCGATCATGTCCAATCCTTTTGGGTCTTGCAGCAGTGAAATTGCTGTCTGTTTTATTCATAAGCCATATAAAAAGATTTATGTAATTATAAAAATACTTATTAAAATTTTCTTGCCTGAAAATTTGAGAAAAATTCGCTTTTCCGAAATTGGTCCAATGCTTTGTAAATGTCGGCACAGCTAAGGCGATTACAAATGCCAATGAATGGTATCTCCGGCAATGGTTCTTCGTCAAAATTGCCACTTTTTGCTTTGTGCAATAATGTGTCCAAAATTCGGCTAAATTCCGTGCTGGCTTTATCTGCTTTATGAATTTTTATTTACTTTCAACTATTCAGTGTTTAATTTTGTAAAATTTCAGTCCAACTATTTTTTATTGAATTTTCGAATAAATCCTTCCTAAGTTTTCAGAAGTAAGTAAACTAAACTTCTTGATATTGTAAAAAAGAGTGCACCCCAACTGCGGACCAACCATAGATTTTTTTTTGAGCAAGCTAATAGAGCAGTAATTCAAGTGGATTTCGTGCAACGAATATTGTTTAATTTAATTGCTATGACTAGATTTAGTCGAAAATTTAGTAAAAATGGCACTTTTGAGAAAATGCGCCAACCCTATCCGCCGATACGATATCAACCAATATCCATGGATAGGTTACGATACTTGTGCCGTTCATATCCGCAATTAAAATGCACTGGTTGAATGAATTCCAAAACTAGGAAATGCACCACGGAAATACGGTTAGAATGTGGATATGAATTTTTGGACGGAATGCAAATATGGATAGGAAATTTGTAGCGGTGCACATACATGCCTGCTGGTTTCACCCCTATTGCCTACCATTCAAATTTGGCGTTGCCTGTTTCTTGGCCAAATCCTGTTTGCGTTTGTCGTTGACAAAATTAAAAATTTCTGTCAATAGTCCGCCTCTGCCAAACAATGCTTGCTTCCATTCTTTACCTGTTGAGTAAGTTTTTTTTTTTGATTTTTTATGTTTTTCGATTTCTAAATTTCACCAATAGTCTCGTGAAAAGAAGCCATTCCATTGAGCTGTGAGGTTTCTGATCCGTGTTCTTCTAAAGTTATCAGATTTAATATTTTTTTATAAAATTACATATTTTATTAAATATTCAAAGTCAATTTTAAAAAAATAGAGACAGAGACTCTTAAAAAACAAAAAGTGTATGGGATAGAATTCGACAATTATTTAGGGCGAAATTTGGTGATTAAAAAAATACCGGTTCTTCCGTCTCCCCGTAAAACCCAGACAAAATCCCGTTCCGAATTCTGTGACTATTAAAGAATATGGGTCCCAAAAATTCTTAAAAAGATTCCTACTCGCAATAGACAAAGGTCGTGCATCAATGCTTGACGATGTAATTGGTGGGTCATTAGCAAAGGAAGGTCGTCTTATGGTTGGACTTCGAACATTGGCATTCATTGGATTGTCAAAATGGCGCTATCACATAATTTTTTTGAAATATTTAAATGTTTTTCATTTTTTTAAATTTACCATTCTGCCGAAAATTTCTCTGTGCTGTTCTTTTACATTTTTCACTGTCGCACTTCGTCGCTCAATTCTTTGATTTGCTTAATTTGTTTTTCTTTGCATTTAATATTTTAAATTCAACTTGGGAATATAAAATAAATTTCAAATATTATAAATGTAAAATAAAATTTAATACCTAATTTTAATTATTAATTTATCAGTTTCTTTTTTTAATTGCAAGTTGGCAACTAAAGTATTGACAGTTTCTATAAGTTCTTCTAAACCGAGACAAACCATTTTGGTTAAACGAATTGAAAGCGAAATTCGAACCAGCGTTTCGTCTGATTAAGGAAACCGATAAATGTATAACCTAACCCAGGGCTCCGATCTCAAAGATTTTAAGAAGGAAATCCAGACCAAACAAAAAGATTTTGGGGTCAAAAAAAGAATATTGCTTAAAAATGTTTGCGCTGCAAATAATGCGTATATTTTCATTACCAATAATCACTTTAAACAATTTGGACTGGAAATAATCAAATAATACATTTCGGAGCTTGCACAAAAAAAAAAAGAAGCACATTTTTTTAGGGTTTTAGAGATACTTTTTGAGATAACCTTAATAAATGGAGATGGAGTACGGTGGTGCCGATAGGCGCAACCAGAGGAATTTTGAAAAATTATGGCTGCTTGTTTAACAGACTTTCTCCAAAAATAGTCAATTTTGGGTTCATTTTTGAAAAAATTTCAAAACTTCTAAAAATATCATCGAAATTGCTTTAAAAATTGTAGATTTTTATATTCTGGAAGAAAAAGAACAAAAAATGAACAATAGGCTGAAAAAGGAATATTTCTTTGAAAAAAGAACATTATTGATTTAAAAGATTCGACCCTTCAAAAAAGGGACATATCGGACCCTTGACGCTAACCTCCAAAACGAAAATAATTTCATAAAAATTGGCATATTACCGCCAAAAATAAATTTTGTTAAAACTGCTTCCTGAAAACCCCTATATAAAAAAATGTTCCGCTGGCACTTCCACATATCTCGAGAAAAGAAGGGGTTCTAATGCACTTTATGAGTCCAATTGACTTTTATGAATCTAATCGCACTTTATGAGTCTAATTTATGAGTCCAATCCATCCTTGGTTCTTTGACCATAACTTTCTTTTTGATAATTCTTGAAATTTTCTTGTAATAGCACATTTTTGAGACTTTAACTTTTAGAATGATACCAAGAATGTAGAAATTGATGAACCCAGAAGAATGTTACGGTCATTTAAACTAAGGAATTTGCCGAGATTTCTGACCATTTATGCGATTTATTAAAATCCTTTTGAAGAAATACCGAACAGGAAGCTAAGTAAAGTAAATGCACCAGTTATCTGAATCTAAACCAGAAAAATTTGGTACATAATTTGTTTTGGGGTTTTCCGTTCGTTTTCAATTTGCCAACCCTTCTTACAAGGCAAATGTTAAAATTAGAAATAATAAAATATTTAAATTTTATTGTCAAAATAAAATTAACAAAGTGTCTATACACTTTGTTAATTTTCTTTACTGTTTTCTGCCGTTCCTCCTACGCCAATTCTTTCCATAAATCGCAGAAGGGACTGGACCAGTTCCATGCGTCCCATTTGCTCAATAAACGTCAGTGGTGACGAAAAATCTGTTTTAATATAAGGGATGGCTAAAAAAGCACTAATACGATGGTGACGTCGTCACATTTGCTGATATTCACAATGCTAGGGATTAAAATCCGCATATCCCTAGCTGTAGCTAGGGTATCTGCAGATTGAAAAAGCTACAGCTTAAAACCCGTATTCTGAACTGTGAATACGGATACGGATAATTCAATCCTCAGCTACCCATCCTTAGCTGGGGATTCCTAGCCGATTATCCTCTTCTTCCCCTTTGTTAGTTTATTTTTTCTAGCGGTAGGACCCGAAAATGGTTGCAGGTTCGTGTCCCACTCACAACCACAATTGTTTTTTAATTGACTTTTCTAACAAAAAATGAAAAAAGAAATTAAAAGAAGTATTATGCTAAGTAAAGAAATTATAGTGCTAAAAGTTGAAACCTGTAAAACTTTTTTTTCTGATAACACAAAAAGCTAATAAAATTCATGTATGTATAATTTTTTTGTGATGTCAAAAAGGAACAATAACAGTCATAATTTAAACAAAAATTAAATTTTGAAGTAAAAAATTAGCAGATTGTTAGCAAAACTTGAAAAAAATTTCTGTTGAGTTGGATTGGATTATCTATTCCTCCCATTTTTCGCCACGACGGCTTTCCACCTTTCCCCCCGTCAGATTTCAGCTTTTTGGGGGTTTAGAAAGGGCATTAAATTAGATTGAATTTTCGAACAACATAAAATTAAAAAATGACTGAATCTTTAAGAATTTTTTGCAAAAATAAAAGATTGGAATTTTTATATTTCTTAGATAGGGAAAAACTTAAATGTCAAGAGTACGATTAATGCCTTTTATTCTTTTTCAATTATTTTTTCATTTTCTTACGTTCATTGCCTGGTTGGTCCTTTTCCACTTTTGGTGAGTTGTTATATTCAAACTGCCGTTGTTGTTGGGCACTGTTGCTTTCGGACAGCCTTGGCATTGTCATTAGGCCAGGGATAATTGACAAAAAACCAATTAAACAATAACAAATCAACATGTCTTTAATCTTAAACATAGTGTTATTAAAATCAAGAATAAAAATGGGCTCTGATCATCCTTGATGATCAAAGATGCCTCTTTCCTTGCATTAGTTGTAAATTTTGGTGTTCCTCAAGATAAGTATGTGTAGTGCACATTTTTCGGAGCCTTGAACTCATTTTTGAAAACCATTTAAAATTCACCAATTTTCTTGCGCTTTTACAGAGCCATTGGAATTTTTACAAAACCCTTTTTTTCTCTTTGTTTCTTCTTCTCAAACATTTTATTTCCTTTTCTCGTCTTTCTTCCGCGCCCTCTCTCTTTCATATATGATCACTAGGGAGTGGCACGGCACTTTTATTCAGAAAAAAATCTAAAAAAGTCGGCTAAAAAGGCACGAAAATTGGCAAAAGATAACATAATTTTGCGAATATTAGAGCAAAAAAAAGGCACAAAACTTAATCCTTGTTAATTTTAGGGGGTGACTTTTATAGAAAGTTTCGGGTTTTAGGGGTAGACTTTTAAAAAATTTTAAAAGCCAATCTTTAGGGGTCTATTTTTTCTTTTTTTGAATTTTTCTTGTGAAATTTATTATTTTTTGAGAAAATATGCAAGAAAAAAATCGTGAAAAAAATCACTCATAAAATTCTAAAAAATAAGTCAAAAAAAGTCATTATAAAAGTCATCGTAGAGGCTTCAAACAAAGTTAGAAATACGTTTTACGTAGGTTTTAGCCCAAGTCAGCAGAAAAAAAAAAGTCATTTGACTAAAAGTGCCACCCCTAATGATGACTTGGAAATTCTCTGAACATACATGTGTTCAAAGTGGGTTAATCGACCCAAACCCGTATAAGGAGAAAGACCCGAAATCAAAACCCATTTAGCGGATTGTAAAACCGAAGCCCGGTATGCCGGTCTAAAACCGGGTCCTACTCATTAGACTGGGCAATATGCATTTAAATTTCTTGAACCCCAAAAACAACAAGAAGCAATAAATGAGATGAATGGGAAATTTAGCCAAATGCGCTAATACCAAAATTGTTTTTGCTTGGGGCTTCCTCCGATCATACAGCAGCAAAACAGAGCCAACCATCAGTTCATCCTCTTTGCCCTTGGGTGGGGGGGGGATCAATTTGGGCTGGAGACCATCCCCATGGGGTGGGGGGACGGAGGTGGGTTGGGATGCGCTTCCAAACGGACCTTGCGCGCGGGGATCAATAAAAAAAGTGCATCTCACGACCGACGATGGGATGGGGGAGGATGAGCAACTGACGGACAAAACAATCCAATGAGTGAGTGAGTAATGTCCATGCATTATTACCTTTTTTGATCAATTGAGCCTTACATATTTAACTGGATGTGTGTGTGTTTTTTTTTCCTGCTGATCATTCGGTTATTGTGGAGTAATGTGATTAGACATTCCTATAGGGTTAGAAATTAAAAAAAAAATAAAATTAAAAACACTCATCGCTAATTATTATTGTTTTTTGTTATAATGTCCAAATGTTATTTTGGCCAATTGGTCAAAGTTGTCGACACAGAAAGAGGGATAATGGACTGTCAAGTTCGGCTACTTAAGCTTAATTTTATTAATTTTTTCCGTTATCATGAGCTTTCAATGCTGCCGGTTTTTATTAGACGTGTCGTGCTGTCACGCTCACACCGCTGCAATCGAACACCTCGCCGCCGGAGACTTTTTCGCAATGTTGACTGATTTTGTGGAACGAAGCCAAGAAAAAAGAGAAAATCTCGTACATACGCCCAAAAATTGCCTGCTTCCTTTTTGTCCAATTATTGCCCGATAGGATTTTTAGCAAAAGATATCCTTTGTGGTGGAATCTTCAACCTCTCTCTTTATCTCTGGGCGAGAAGAGATGAGAGTTTGTGGTGTGTGGTCACTCATACCTCGGGCCGAGGATTAGTGGGTCTCAAAAGAAGAGATCAGTGTGGGGGCAATGATGTCTGCGTAGCTCAGTTGGTTAGAGAATTCCACGGAATGGAAGGGTCGTGAGTTTGAGTCCCACGGCGGATTGGTCTTTTACACTTCCACGACACCACGGAAGTACAACATCTTGCAAAATGCATACTAGTTGGTCTGAGTGGGATTCCCAGTTCCAGATTCCCGACTCGGGGATTTTCCAGATTTTTCTTATACCGGTTTCGTTCTCGGTTCCCTGGTGCTTTTCCCCATGGTGAGTCGAAGTGACAAAAGTGCGAATGTGTGGGGATCAGAAGAGGCGGGTCATTTCAGTACGGAATAAATGATTTATTTAATTAATAATATATTATTTTAATCCAATAATTAGATTTGCTGACCATAAATATAATTTCGAGTTTATTTTAATAGTTCCAAACCAATTATATGTTAGAGAAATAATATTCCTAAGCACATTTTATCAATTTCGATCGATTGCACTTTTATTTGATTCACAATTATATATTTATATTTTGTCTAGAGTAATACATTCAAAATAAGCTTTTTCCCTCTTCTTTTAAGAAGTAATTCATTTCTCCAATATTCAACTATCAATTGACTCTGATTAATTTTATTTTAAATTCAACCAATCACTTTGAAGTGATACTTCAACCAATTCGACTATGAATGCTAATTACAAAATCTTGTTTCGCTCACACATCAATGTGTGGGCTTAAATAACTAAAAAATTGCAATTTTTTAGTTTTTTAAATTATTTTTGTGTAAATAAATCAATTTGTTAAAGTAGATTGTGAATATTAAAATAAACTCGAAATTATATTTATGGTCAGCAAATCTTGTTATTGGATTAAATAATATAATTATTAATTAATTAAAGTCATTTATTCCGTACTGAAATGTACCGCCTCTTCTGATCATTCGAAAATTTTTTTTAAATGGCCTTTTTACCAAACGTCCATGGTGGCACTTTTTACGAAACATTCTAGAACCTTTTTTTATTAATATTTTTCCTATCATAAATTCCTCTCCTAGAACCGGTAATTCCAAATGGCTTAAGCCTTAACTCCGGGAACATAAAATAAAGATTTAAGGATTTTTTTTTTTTTTTGGTTATTTTAACTTAACTAAGCCGGTCTTAACAGCTTCGACTTACAGAAACGGCCGTTTCGGTGACAAAAATTTATTAAAAAACCCCACCAGTTACATAACTTCCCATTGTACGTTTTGCCTTTTGTACAATGTTTGACCTTTTTCACAAATGCACTTTTTCCCTTCTTTAATTATGCACACATAAATTACTCATCAAAAATTCACTGTTTGCGATTAAATCGTTTTTCCCAAAGCGAAAAAATAAAAGGGACGCCAAAAAAATAAGCGGCAAATGGGCACTGCACAGACCAAATAATTATAATGAATGATCATTTATGTATATTATTTCATTATTTTGGGCCTATTCTTTATCCTTTCCACTCCCATTTTTTTTTCTATAAACATCGTAAGAAAAGTAAATGAATTCTTCGTTTTTAACCCTTTTTATCCCAAAGGACTATCCCTACCAGTGTTGCCGCCCGAAACCCGTGGTTTTTTGCGACCCAAAACCCGAAAATTTTCGAGTGCCCGACCCGAACCCGAATTTTTTGCCAACCCGAGAAATAAACCATAAAAATATGTACTGGTAAGAATAGGGTGACTTCCCAGTTCTTGCAAGAAATTCTTGAAAATTGACCATTTTATAGTCAAAATCTGTTAACAAATTCACACCAAAATTTGCAAATTTCTCAGGCGGCGCCTATCGGCACCGCCGGTCCGCCAGCTCTAAAGATATTTTCTAATAAAGTCTCAAAACTGAATATTTTTGAGACAAGATCGTTAATAAATTCCCTCATTTTCAAAAAAATTTCCCGGTGGCGCCTATCGGCACCGCCTCTGCCCCCGGCCAGGCACGTTTCGGCCCCCACGTTTCGGCCCCAGACTCGTTTAGGACTTTGTAACTTTTTTCAAAGTCAACCAAATTTTACAAATTTGGTATCTTTCTAAAGCTTTAAGTGTTTAGAAGGTATGAATAAGCTATTGCTAAGCGATTGACCAACTCTTAAAAAAGTTACAACTTGAAGAACACAAAAAAGTCAGAATTTTTGTATTTTTTGGTTCATACATTTTCTGTAAATCGACTATTCTTTAAGACTTTTAGAAGTCTAATAGAGCTCATGAAGAGCTTTCGAATGATAATAAATTTGTTGCATTTGGTTGGCAATGAAAAAAGTTATGATACTTTAAATGTTGGTGGGGCCGAAACGTGGGGGCCGAAACGACCCCGACCCCTTTGCCCCCCCCTTAGTGAAAATCTAAACATTTGAATAAATTAACCCTTTTATTGCATATGATAAAAATTTTGGTGTCCTTTGAATTCACAAAAAATTCCCCTATGTCCTTTGAAATCTCTTTATCGGTCCTTTAAAATAGAGCTCAGCCGATGGCAACCCTGTTTTAGCATTATTATTTTTTTTTTAATAGAGAATGTATTGAAACTTTGATCATCTGCTAAAAACTGATTAATTATAATAATAAACTAAACAATAATAGTGCATAACATATTAAACACTTTGTGAATAGCGCCCACCGAACTGTGCTCCGCTAAATTGACCCCCAAACCCTCAGAAAAAACAAAAAATTCATTTTTTTTAATTGGAAATATTTTGCAATTTATGAAAATTATATTTTCAAAAAATTTAATTCGTCTCTTTTCAAAGCTAAAGCCTCAATAATGCGACTAAAGCAATTCGCTTGCAAAAGCGCCGGTGGCTGTGCGCCACGGAAAATGTTGGCCACTAAATGTGCAGGTGCGCCGTCGAAGCGTCCAAATTTTGTCGCGGAAAAATCATCGGACAACAAAAAAGGTTAACAAATTTGCATCAAAAGGGTTCAACGTGACCCATTGCGAACAGGGACAAAATTTTCTTAACAAATTTTTGAAAATTTGTTTTCAAAATTGAAATTAAATGGCTCAATATCAGCTAAATTGACTAAATTTATGCAATAATTTAAATTCCATCCAAACAATTTTTTAAGACTTAATAAAAATAAATTAAAATGGGCCCCCTTAGAATAGTTTCAAATAACTAATTTTAATGATAATTCAAATTGTTTTTCCCATTGACGAATTGTTACTGGATTGACTCCTAATTCTTTCGTTATTTTTCCTTCAAATTGGCGCCATTCCTTTGTTGTGTGCTTTCTTTCTTGATATTTTTGTCTTATTTTTTTATATTTTTGAATGATTTTTAATTTAGTGACTGGGTCTTTAATTTGTCTTTTCGTGAGTCCAAATTTATTCATCCATTTAATAATGGTTTTATAATAAATACCAACTTTTCTTTTTGTTTCAGCTTTAAATTGGTCCCATTCCTCTCGTGAATGTTTTCCTTTGGCCATAAATTCCTTTTTTAATTTTAAATATTTTTGTATACATTTTCTTTGTTGTTCTTCAGTTATTTTTCTTTTCTTCATCCCAAGTTCCCTTTTCCATTTGTATATTTTGTTCCGGTCCGCCCCCAATTGTCTCGCTATTTTTGTTTCAATTTTACTCTGACCTTTTTCGGAATATTCTCCTCTTTCTTTGTATTTATCTTTCATTTTGTGGAATTGCCCAATTATTCGTCTTTTTTGTTCATTTGTCTCATTGCCAAATTGTTCACCATCCCTTTCTCCCATTTCTCCACTCTTTTGTGATGAATTGCCCTCTTCTCCCATTTCTTCACCGTCCCAATTTTCATCAAAAACTTCGTTAAATTGTTCCTCCATTATTTCTTTTGCTCTTTGAATTTTTTGTCCGTCCCTCTGTTGCGCATTTTCTTTTTCCCAATTCTCTCCAAATATTTCATCAAATGTGTTTTGCTGCTGCTTTATTTTTGTCAAATAAATTTTTGAAATAAATTAATTTCAAAATAAAATATTAAAATTAATTTCCACATAGCGCTTTGACAATATAAGATAATGATTGAATGAATGACTATATTTTATTTTTAATGCTTACTTGAATTTTATGCATTACTTCATTGATTTAATTAAATAATAAAAATTTTAAATTTCCTTTAAAAACAAGCTTAGAAATTGAATGATGCTAATGAAAGATATATTGATATTTGGCTTGTCTTTTGTGAAAGGAACATTTACGTTTTTAAGTGATTCTGATTAAAAATTAGTCAAAAAATGTAAAAGTTTTCTTCAGATTTTATCAATTTTTAGTGCCTTAATTTTTTGTGCTTCCTTAAAAATAGCTGCTAAGCCCTTGTAATTGAATGACGCAGTAAAACAATCTTTTTGATATTTATTTTCTGGAATACATTTAACTCTCTTCTATTATTTATATACTTATTTGAAATAATCAGTGATCTTGATAATTTTTTTTTTGACAAAATGCCTATTAAATGGGCTTTCTTTTGGCAAAAGAAACTAATTTTCTTCAAACATGGATTTTTGAAAAAAAAAAATTTCTTTTTCTAAAAAAAATTTTTGATACAATACTTTTGTTCCTGAATAATTTTTTCAATTTAAAAAAATATATAGTACTCTAGTGATTTAAAATCAGAAAAAATTTCAGGATTAAAAGAAACAATCTTTTTTTTGGGGGGGGGGGGGCTCTTATAATGGAGGGTTGTTCTAATAGAGGAGGCCTTCTATTTTCAACTCTTTTCGAAAGAGACACATTATAATGGAGGGGTGTTTTTTACCGATTTCTATGGAAATCGGAGAAAATGGGGCACTGTTATTCATTTGTTTATCTACAGCCGTACCACTCTCCACTGACACATCAATTTTAGATTGAATACCCCAATCAAAAAATTCAGTCAGCAGATTGCTGCGGCATTAGCCGCCCCCCCCCCCCCCTCGAATTATTTTTGAGCAACATTCCAGTCCCGCCGGTCAGTCCAATTTCTTGGTGCCGAGGTTTCTTCGGCTTTTCCATTCTCATTTTTTGTCAAAAATCCCGGTCCCGTGCTACTACCCTACTTTATTAATAGAAGCCCACAAATTTATTCAAATATATTGATTCACAGAACGCCAGCAAATTGTATCAGGGCTGCCAGATGTGAAGCTTTATTCATCATTTTGCGGTTTTTGAAGTGGTCAAAGATGATTTTTTTGAATGATGATTTGATGATATTTTTTTTTTGGAAAATTTATGATTTTCGGGATTTTTTGATAAAAATCCTCAAAGATGACCATTTTTAGGCCAAAATTCATTAAACATATCCAATTTTCCAAAATTTTCTCCGTTATTGGCACCACCGAACCCCTTTTAGTTTATGTTTTATCAAAATCTATCTATGTTTTCAAAAAAACTTTTCCAGGTGGCGCCTATAGCCACCACCGGCTCTCGCCTCTGTGAATTAAAGAATTGGTCCTTTTTACTGATTTTTCTTGGTTTTTGAATGTTTTTTAAAAGCATGATTTTTGATCCTAGATGATGATTTGAAAATGTTCATCTGGCAGCCCTGATTTAAATGCATATATCCAATACGAAACAATTATAATGCTAAAATAATGAGCGAGTTTCTGTATGTGTTTGGTGTAGACAATGAGAAACATGCCGTGGCATCATAAGAGTAAGTGTACATGACAGAGAGAGGGCCAAATTTGGTAATAATCAATTAAATAATTTCATTTGGGTTCGACTTATATTATTCATTCTGATTATTTATAAATTTATATATATATATATATATATATATATATTTATTTATTTTTGTAAGATTTTATAGAAAAATGATTAAAAAAAATTATCCGCTTGTATTATTGCTTATTCTTCTGTATATCGTTTTGTGTGCATTTGAAGGTGTGAATTAAAAAAAGATGGACATTTACAATTAATAAAAATAATTAACTTATTAAAATAGTTTTTGACCATAAATTTTATACATATGAAAAAATAAGGTTATTGTGATTAAACCAAAAGTTAATAATGAACGAATGCAAAACACCATTAATTAATGTTTCTAATTTGTGAGTTAATTGATTAATATGCTAAATAATTCAGTTGTCCTAATGGCAAATTTGAGCCAAATGCCATCGGGCCTTGTCCAACACGAAACGGCACCAAACCATCAAGCCAACAGCGTGGTGCCATTGTTACATCAAACGGTCATCAATCGCAACAATATTCCATTGAAACAAAATGAAACAATTGTCGTTAAAAAATGTAAAATAAAATAAATAGAAAAAGTTGGTGGCATAAATTTATGACAATATTTGGAAGTTTCAAATACTGAAGCTTCCAATACAGTATGCAGGTATTGACCCAGCGACAGAAAGCCCCCAATAAATTATCGAAAATTAAAATAAAAAACAAAATTCAACCCCAATTCTAGCCCTAATTCGAAAGACTTTTTAAATGATTTTTTTTAAAATTTTTTTTCCTGGCTAAAACGCACAAAGTCAAATTGAGCATTTAAATGAGTTAATTTTTTTTTTTTTCATTATTTTAGCCAACAAAAGAAACAGCAAGAAATTTGTGGAAGGGAAAAAGTAAAGAAAATATTTTTATATATAAATTTATTTTCTATTAATTTAGGTATTCCGGAAATGTTGAAAAAGAAATAATTAAAAAAAGTGGCACTGAAACAGAACACAAAAAAGCACTACAGAAAGCGCGCGATAGACCAGCAAAAGACATTGAAAATATAGAGAAAAAAGAGGGACCGCGCATTTTGTTATTTGTGTAAGTGATCGAAAAAAAAAATATAACCCAAACGAAAATCAAATTGTATTTGGCATTTTTGGTATCTTTTCCGTCCCATCGTTTAGCCTTTAATTGATTGGGGCATCAATTTTTGTATCATTTTAACCAGGGCTTCCAGCTAAAAAATCGCTGACCAAAAATCATTAAACAGCATTTTTATTCAACAGAAGCAACTGTTTGCAGCATATATTACCTACGTCAGTTTTTTTTAAGCTGTTGAGCTTTGAAATTCGGAAGGGTGGGCAGTGCCGATAGGCGCCACCGGAAATTTTTTTTTAAATTTAATGTGTATTTTGGTAACAAATCTTGGCCAAAATTAAAAATTTGAGGATTTTAAAATACATTTTGAGAAAACCAATGCGGGTTCGGTGGTGCCGATAAATTTGAATGGTGCCAAATTACTCAATTTTGGCATCTTTGTTAAAAAAGTTATTGCTTTCTAAACTCGACCAGACGCAGTTGATTCATGCCGTCAGTTTAATAGATGAAAAAAAGCCATCTTAAAACTTTCAAAAAAATTTAATGAACGAATATTTGTTTTGTGTTGCACAAATTAAATTTATAATAATTGATTTTGAGGACAAATATGTTTTAATGCTTTTAGTTTTTATGTATTTATGGTCATTACTATGCAACTTCCTCTACGGGCGCAAAAAATAGTGATAAGTAAGCAAAATCATTATTTAACAAAAATTTGATTATTTATTTAAAAATCTTTATTGCTCTATTGCATTCATTAAGTAGAGAACCTTTATAAAAGCCTTTTTTTAAATATGTAAATTAATTCGGCAATATATTAATTTAATTGGTTTTAAAATTACCCTAATTATTCGGTGTAATTAATCAGATTACAACAAAGACCAATACGTTCCAATTGAGTCGGATTATTTTTCATGCATATCTTTCCAAAATGGGCCTTATGAATATTACAAATGCGATTTGGCATTGGACAATATGAAGGTGCATTTGAATGATCAGGAAGTGAAAGTTTTTGCAAAATTAGCGGACGGCACGGAAAAATATCGAAAAATTGGAACACAAGTTGGCATTGTATTTGTTTATAATATTTCATTATTTTTAAAAGAATATCGCCAAATGTGCCAAAGATGACAAGCATTACAAATGTGACACAGTGTTGGAGATCAATCCTGATCAGCCCATTTATCAACTGGAACAAATGCCAATCGGAGAAGCCGATCTGCAGCTTATGCCGGTGCCATCGCATGAAAATACGTCCAAATCCCACCGACGTCCGCTAATGAATGCCGTTCAAAACGATGGGCAAGTGCCAGGATTGCTAACACCAACACCACAATGTAAAACAAAATATAAATTGGACAGAAATTGCAATTTGGCGTGTGGGAGTCGAACCTGCGCCTTCATTGAACAGCTTTACCACTGAGCTATAAAAGGCTTTTTTGTGGATCTCTTATCAGTCCCTGATCAAGGATTGGGCAGTAGAATTTCTAAATCTAGCGATTTTCAGCAGCTTTTCCATTTTGGGATACGCCAAGTGTTTAAATTGGTTAACAACAAATTTTGAAATTCCAATTGTTAAGTCTGTAAAGCGGAAAATCTCGTTTACAAAAAAATAAAAATAATTTTTCTTATCTTCAAAATTTTTTGGAACCGAAACGAGGGAGCTGACACATATTTTTAAATGGTTTTTAGGGTGGCAAATCTATGTGCTGAACAGATGCAAAATGAACATTCAACTTGGCGGCATTTCAAAGGGTCCAGTACGTGTGCCACCAAACACACCAGCAGCACAGACGAGCATATTTGCAGCAGATGCTGCACAATTGTTGTGGGCCGATTGGCAATGCGATGTGAGTGATGGTATAATATTGGGAAATAAAAGTTGGGGCAATACGACATTTGGTGATCAGCAAATTGCGGACGGGGCAATTGCGGACAATGATTGGAGACGCGATATTTAAGAATTTACTATAAACACCAAAATTAGCTACTAATTATTTATACATTTATTAATTAATATACTAATTAAATATGGAATTGTCCAAACATAAAGGAATCAATTAACGGCCTCGAATGAAAAAGTAGAGGGAAAATGATGCCGCAATTAATAGAAGGGTCACTGCATTCGACGAAATTGGTAAACCGACGGATCAGCAATATTAGACCGTCTTAGAGCCTTACAATATCAACATATTATTATGTAGTTAATCCAATCGTCGTCTGCAATTGTCATAACACTCAAAGTGGGTGCTGATAATTGTTTTTTGAAATGTTCAAATTGACTCAAACCCATTGTCTTGTGGCCTCTGATTGCAAAATCGATCATTTTTGGCAGGGGCGCAAAAGTAAGAGCGCAAATGTGCGAGCACTCTTCTTTTATTGGAAAATTAGTGTCACAAATAAAGTTATAAAAACTGTGTTTATCCGCTTTTACAGCAAACATCGTGCAACAGTCAAAGTCTGACGAAAGGATTAACATACGTAAAATTTAATGTCAGTGACCAGCAACAAGCATACGATGTCAAATATTTGAACGGGTTCAATTTGCCAGTCAGTGTTACTGTAGTGCCAACAGGCAATGCAGGCTGTCCCAACATCAATTTTGATATTAACGCGGCAAATAATTTGTACAAAACTGTGCCGGCAAAGATGCGCACAAATGCCAACGTCAGTTTTTTTTTTTACTTATCGTAAAAAAACATTTCGCCAAACGAGAATTTTTACGATAGAATTCATGGAAAATTCTCATTTTCGATCCCAGTCCAAACGCATTTCGTCAAGACAAACTTGGACTGAAACACTGAAACTGAGCGGTATCAAGAGATTGATCCAGGGATGGACCTAGTAAACCTTAAATTTAAACAAACCGTTAACCATTAAATGAATTTAAAAATAAAAATCATTGATTTCTCAGCAAAAGTTTCAAGGTTTCTTTCGGGTTGGCCAAGCTGCAAACAAGTTAGGCGCATATTGTGGTTTATAAAAAAAAAATACTCTGTCTTCGCATATCCCCGGTGACAACCTTTTTCTGTCCCGAGAAATACTTTAATTAAAAAATGATACCATAATTTTAAATTTATATGCTCTTTAAAATTGCCATTTTTTTGAAGAAAGGTAAAATACTGGGATTGTGTGATGCATTTCGTACGCCTGCTGCTTGTGGCACTGGCCCATTTGCACATTTACAAAGTGTTAAGCCGGACATTTCCAGCGGATGGACACAGGAGGAAATTGACGGGTAAAATTGAATGCCAAATTAATTCTATTTAAAAATGTCCTGTTCGAGGATTTAATGCTGGACACCCCATTTTTTGATAAGGCTAATTTTTTGACCATACTCGCCCCCTCCGGCCTTCGACGATTTAAGTATTTTCGTTGCACTTTTAAAATCATTAGTGGTGGTAGAGTCAATTTATACTGCAAAAGAATTAGTTTTGAAATTTATAATTTCTCCAAAAGTTTTAATTCTAATAAAAAGTATGAAAGTCCGAACCATAAAAAGAGTCATTTCGGAAAATTTTTTGAAAATTTTAAATAAATTTAAAATAATTTTCTAATATAAACGAAGAAAAATTAAAAGATTGATTTTGTCCATTTTTTTTTTGAAATTTATTGTTTATTTTTTTTTTTGTGCTTTTCAGGCCTTCCATGGTTCGAGAAAAAATGGGTTTCCAAATAGGTATTTATAATTCAGGGTAGCTAGATGAAAATTTTAAAATAAGGACATTCATTTCAAAAAATCAGATTTTGTAGTCAAAAATAACATTTTTGCAAAATGTTTGCGCAAAATCACTTTAATTGTTAAATAAATTTCAATTATCCCAATTTTGGCACAGTTATAACGCGTTGAAAAGTCTGTCACCCGACTCAACAGTGTACACGACGGCATCTGATGATGGTGACAAAGTGTGCAGCGGCATCAAAGAGTTCCATGTCTCATTTTGCACTAATAATGCCGAACTGCAACAGAACCCAAAAGCGGATAATGCCATCCCACCAAATTCGCCTCTGCCACCAATAAAAAATATGGGAAATGCGGGGGACAAATTGCGACCAAATGTTGGCTTTTTTGTGTAAGCCAAAAAAAAAGATTAAATTAATTGCTATGGTTTACCCAAATGGTGGACAAAATCATTTTCAAAATTTTCGTCAACAAACAAATCATAAATTTTTTTTATCGTTAATATTGTTTAGGTAGTTAAACAAAAAAAAAAAAATCTGTAACCCCCATGTAATTTTTTAGTTGAAAATATTTTAAATAAAAATTTAATGAATTTTGTTTTTTTTAGTTTTTCTGTATTTATGGCCATTAGTATGCGCATTCCTGAACTGGCCAAAGAAATAGTGATAAGTAAACAAATCCATTACTTGTAATATTTATAAAAATAACTGCATCTGCATTCATAATCGAGCTGTCATAAATTTAGCATTTTACTGGATTTTCGACTAAATTAGTATAACTTTTTTTTTCTGAGCCAAACAAATTAAACAATCTTGGTATTTGTACGGTGCTATGACGAAGCGAAAAAAGTATGGGTGTAGGCGTTTTGGGGGTAGGGGTCATTTCAGTACGGAAAAATTATTTATTAAGTAAATTAATTTAAATAATTATCATTAGAATATTTGTCTAAATTAGGGTAGCAACCGCGACGTCGGGGTTGACAAAAGTCGGGGTCGGGGTTTGTCGGGGTCAGCAAGGTCGGGGTCGGGGTCGGGGTGAGCAAAATCAGTCGGGGTCGGGGTCGGGGGTCGGGGTTTTCAATTTTTCGCTTTGCCACTGACAGTCAAAAAAATTCAGGCCAATTTTATACAACCCTAAAAATATAATTTAAATGTTTGGAGCATATTTGTTACTTACGGCCTTTTTTTTAGCTGTTCGGCTTTGTAAATGAGACATTAACTTTTTTATTTCGAAAAGGGAGGGTCGGCGGTGCCGTTAGGCGCAACCGGGAAAAATTTTTGAAATTTTAATCGAATTTGTTAACAGATTTTCCCCAAAAATGGTCAACTTTGGGTCTTAAAATAGGAATATTTTCTTATTTTTTACGTCAGAGTAAGAAATAAGAACAAAATAAGAACATAAGGCTGAAATAAGAACAAATGCGACCTTTGATTAAATAGGATCATCTTTTCGAAAATTTTGATGACTTTTCTTTATTTTGTTGCACTGCCAAACAAAAATTAATTTTTGACAATTTTTGGTCGGTTCTTAGGGGTGTATTTTTCGTTTTTATTGTATTTTAGTTAAGGAATTTTGAGCCAAAAATCAAAATTTCCCCCAAAATTACTCAAACTATGTCTTTATGTTCGAAAAAATTTGAAATATATAAAAGTAATAAATTATTTTTTATGAAAAGTGCCATTCTTAGGGGGTGTATAAAACCCCCGACCCCGATTCGGTTTGAAGGTCGGGGTCGGGGTCGGGGTTTGTCGGGGTTGGAAGCGTCGGGGTCGGGGTCGGGGAAAACCCCGAAAAATGGCCAAAAATGTCGGGGTCGGGGTCGGGGGCGGGGTCGGGGTTGCTACCCTAGTCTAAATTATTGTTCATTTTGATAAAAAATTCACTGGTCACCAAAGTCGGAAATATTTGGTTTTAAAAAGGGGGAAAAGCAGGGATAAGTCGGCATTTTTGAGGGATATATTTTTGGGGCAACAAATGTGGGGTGGAGATCGAGACTTGACATTGACGGGGTGTTAAGGTTTGAAAATTTTTTATTTTCTAGCGAGGTTTTACAATAAATTAAAATAATTTTTACATGTTTTTTCCCGTCCATGTTTTTTGCTTTTAAAAAATTTGTCATGGCATTTTTTGGACAACTTCAAGGCTCTTATTGCATGGCTAATTCTGTCTCAAATAACAAAACCAATTATCGGTCGTGCCCTCAGAGTTAAGACGGTGCCCGTTCTGTTTCCCGATGGTTTTTGGGTTAGATATCAGGCTTTCAAAAAAAGTGAGGGCGTCGGAATTTTTCGGGCTTTAAAATTGAGACCAATGGCGCCATTCCTGGTGCCAGCCGAAGTCTGTTTGTCATCACTTAACCAATGAAAATTTTTCAAAAATGCCAGAAGTGATTAGTCGGATTTCAAATGCAATTCGGACCAAAGAAATTGGCAAATTAATTAGAAAAGAAATCTATAAATAATATAGGCAATCGGCAGTATTCATACGATGATTCTTTGCAGTATACTTTTGGCCAGCTTCCAATTTCAAAAAATTAAGAAAAAATGCACGTATGAAATAATTTTCCGTAATGAAATGACCCCTACCCCCAAAACCCCTACACCCATACTTTTTTCGCTTCGGCTCACCACGGTATTGTACGATATTACCTGGATTGCTCTATTAGCATGCTAACTTTCAAAAATTTCGTTGAGTTTTCATAAAATTGGGGCCAAAAAAGTTTAAAAAATTAAAATAACTCTTGAAAAACAAAATGAAATTTTTTTGAAATTTAGCAATTATCAGAGCAATCCAAGTGCTATCGTATGCAATACAAATGAAAATTCTTTTAAAATAATTTAAATTAAAAGAATTTTAACGAAGTATGAACAGCCATTTTTGCTTAAATGCTTTTATAAATTAGTCCGGCAAATTAATAATTTAATTAATTTTAAATAACACGAATTATATAATTTATGTATTATCAAGATTACAACAAAGACCAATACGTTCCAATTGAGTCGGATTATTTTTCATGCAAATCCTTCCAAAATGGGCCTCATGAATATTACAAATGCGATTTGGCATTGGACAATATGAAGGTGCATTTGAATGAGCAGGAAGTGAAAGTTTTTGCGAAATTAGCGGACGGCACGGAAAAATATCGAAAAATTGGAACACAAGTTGGCATTGTATTTGTTTATAATATTTCATTATTTTTAAAAGAATATCGCCAAATGTGCCAAAGATGACAAGCATTACAAATGTGACACAGTGTTGGAGATCAATCCTGATCAGCCCATTGATCAACTGGAACAAATGCCAATCGGAGAAGCCGATCTGCAGCTTATGCCGGTGCCATCGCATGAAAATACGTCCAAATCCCATCGACGTCAGCTAATAAATGCCGTTCAAAACGATGGGCTAGTGCCAGGATTGCGACGGGCATGGTATAAATGGCAGAATTTACTTTTGTCGGCGGGTGGGAGTCGAACCCTTATTGTAAGGCCCAACTTTTGCCGGGCTAAGCAAACCGAATCATGCGATAATTTCCAACATCTAAATCGGGTCCAGATTTGACAGATACCAATAGAAATTGCATAATTCGACATCAAAATAGAACAGAAATTGCAGTGCCGACCTCCTAGTCAAGAAAAACTTGGGACTTAAACTGACAGGGATTAACAGGCTAAAACCCGGAGACATGGAAAGTCCAGATTATCACGAACAGTCTGTCTCACCGCCTCTTTAACCGACAGAGCGATGTTTTTTGTTTCTTCTTAAAAATTTCCATTTTTCTTAAGAAATTAAAGAAAAATGGTGAAAAAGTGGACAGCGGCGACGTCAAAGAGTACCATTCGTATTTTTCACCGAAATCCCGAAATGTAAACACTAAATGATTAGGTTTTGCAATCTGATTTTGATGAAGTATTTGTGCCAATTTTGATACCATAGAAAAATGTTTCGTTTTTCGAATAACTTTTAATTTTGAATTCATTTCCCAACATAAAAATTCTGCATTATTTTTTCCAATTTTTGTGTACCATTCATTTTCATCGTGTTATCTTTTTAATGTGCGGGACATCACAAACAGCACATGAAAGTCGATAATCATTATAAAAAGAGTTAAGAGAAGAGATGAAAACTGAAAGCAATGAAAATAGTGTGTTAAAAACGCTATTACAGAGAAACAAGGCCGAGGATGAGAGAGTATAGCAACAAAGAAAAAAAGAGGGGAGAGAGCAGAAAATGAGGTGGGGCGGAGGGAATGTTTTGTGATGTTCACCGCCAGCCCATCATCAGCACAGAAAATTCATCCGTCATGAAATTGTTGTAAATTTTATTTTAAGTATTAATCTTTTTTTTTTTATTCAAAAATTTTGACCTCTGAAACTACTCAAAAAATGGACAAATTTCGCATCAACCAAAAAACGAAAAAGAATGGGGGAGGGGGTCCCGAATTATCCAATAATTAACGCTTTACCACCTTATTATGTTAGCAAATTTTTAGAATGCCTGGATTACAATTAAGCCGATTTTATTGATAAATTTTCTTATCTTCAAGTCACCATTTTTTCCTCACCCCCTCCCTATAAAAAATAGGATATTAAAAAGTCCAAAAATTTAATAAGAAAAACAAAATTTTAGCTATCAAATTTTGTTAAAAATGCAAATTGGCGTTGCCCGTTCAATGCAATTATTTCTCAGCTCAGTGCTGCTCATCAGTGCCTTGTACCTTTATTTGGTGTGAAATATATGTATTAATTTTCTTTTTGAAAAAAAATTATTATTTAAATTTTTAATTAAAAGAATTTTCCTTTTAAACAAATTTATTTGATTAAAAAAGTCATAATTTAAATTTTTTTAATTCTTTATTTTAAATTATTTAAATAAAATTTTTTAAACGATAAAATCTCCACAAAATTTTTTATTTTAATTAAGATCTATCTTGAATTAATTCTAAAATATTTTCCAATTCAAATATATTTTTTTCATATTTTCGGTTGTGCCTGATTGGTGGATTTACGCAATTCCATGCATTGCGGGCGGTGTGTTGAATGTCTTTCCGCACTCCGGTTGCCCATTTTGGCGCTTTTTGGCCAGCGCACTTATTGTACTTGGCACAATTGAGACGTAAAGATAAAAAAAAAATGAAAAAAAGCAAAAAAAAAAAAATTTTAGACTGTTTCTCGTCTGGTCCATACGGTAAGAAAGAAATTTTGGATATTTTATAATTTGAAAATTTATTTAATTTTTGAATATTTTATAATTTGAAATTTATTTATTTAAATTTCAAAAAATTTTTCTGTACTGTAATACTATAAATAAATCCACTATAAATAAATCCCAATGGATTCGGCATTGGGAGTAAAACGGTGGCCGAGCGGGGTCCCACACTCGGGTCGGGCCCAAAAACTCGGCCGTATCCTGATCAATTTCCTGGCCATATCTTGTGGCCAAAATTCTTCGGCGTCCTGAGAAATCTCTGCTGGGAATCTGTCCAAAACTTTCATTATGTAGATGTTAAGTGATTCATAAATTTGAATTACAGTTCGAAAATATAACTCAAGAAATTCCCTTTCCAATTTTTTCTGTTAAATGAAACTTTCTAAACATTTTGCGCTTTCGAATAACATCAAAACTCTGTTGGTATGTTACAAAAAAACATGACAGGGATTGCCGGCCTTGTTGGTAAACAATTTTTTACCAATTTTAGCTATAAATTTTGAAGAATCTTTTTTATATCATTTAAGGCTCGTCGAGCAGTCGCCCTTCTTCACTGCCTCCTCCGAGTCTTCTGCACGCCAAGAATTGTTTGAAGGACGTCTGATTTTATTGCCGGCCTTGGCCGTTTCGCTTACCATATCCACTCGACTCGGTACAGTATCCACCCACTGTTGGAAATCACTAAAATGATACGGTTCAAGAGCTAAACATATTGCAATTTGTCATTCGGGTCCCATACCTAACTAACTAATCCCATAATACTAATCTGAGTCAAAATTGCGTACCCGTAGGCTGCCCCGCTCATTCAGATTACCTCCGCAAGTTTCCGCATTTAAGGGGTCCATTGCGGGGTTCCAATTTTCTTTGAACTGAAAAAAATTGTATTATATGAAAGCCAAGAGACGAAAATTAACATGGCTCCAAAATGAAAATTTTCTCTTGCGCTATTCTCTAATCCTGAGGGCTTTAAATGCGGTGCAGTACGTTTCCTGACCAGCCAAGTTTAGGACTGCATAACTTTTTTCTAATTTGATCCAATTCAGCAATTTTGTTACAACTCAACGTGTTTTGAAACTTTCATTTAGACATTGTTAAGTGTTTTAATAACTGGCCAAAAAGCTATATATTGAAACTTGCAAAAAAGTCAGAAATGTTGTGAGTTTTGGTTTTTTTATAGATCAATAATTTTCTTTTCTTTTTAAAGAATTATAGAATTCTTGAAGGCCTTTCGAATGATACCAAAATTGAATAATTTGATCAAGTTAGAAAAAAGTTTTCGTGACTGACCCTTTTCATTTCTCCGCCATTTCGATGCCCTAATTCTAAACTTGAATAGGTTATTAGATTTTTGGTCTTAGAGTTTCTGGTTCCTTCTATAATTATATGTTTAAATTTTAAGCATGAATTCGTTTCAATAATTTTTCGCGGCATTTTTAGGCACTGCCAAATATGAGGGCATTCTTGACGCATTGCGCACCCTTTTGCTGCTTTGTTTTGCATTATCTCTCGTGCCCGCCTTTGCCTACTCGGCCACTTTTTTTGTGCCATCTTTGGCTGACCGTGTCACTCATTATTTGGAGAAAGTGCCATTCTGAGAAGTGATGTGCCCTAAATTTAATTAACCAAAAAAGTAGTAATGCCATTTACACATCCATTAATAAAATAATGATTAAAAACTGAATAATATAAAAAAAGAAATAAATTTTACAACGAAAACTTCGCACAATGTTCCAGTGCTGTTGCGAAACCAAAAATAAAATGTGAGAACGAAAAAAACGAAAAAGTGAGAGTTTTGAAAAAAAAATTGTTTTCTCAGGTTTCGAAAAAACCAGGTCCTCCAAATTTAGAGTGCATTTTTTGTAAAAATTTCTCCAATTTTTGGAGAATAAAAATTTAACTAATTTTTTGTAGGCGGGAGAGCGGCGGGTGTTCGGCTGTGCCGATAGGCGCCGCCGGTAAAATTTTGAAAAAATGGTACCGGCCAGTACCGGTACCGGTCCTTCCCAAAAGTACCGTACCGCTCTACTCTAATTTGAATGTATGAAACTACAATTTTTGTGTGTCAGACACAAATTGTAGGAAACTAAATTTTTTGTAGGTTTATTGCACCTTAGTTCTTAATAAGAGAAGCACGAAAACACTTTGTCTCCGAACAGTTTTCGAATTAGAGCGACTTTAGCACTTGTTTTTACCTATTTTGATGTTTTAACAACCTATTTTGGCATTTTCTGAATTTTTAGCGACTATTTTGGCCTTTTTTCCAGAAATTTCATAGCAAAAGAGCAATAAAGACAAAAAATAAAAAATTTTTTAATGCTTATATAAATTTATATTGTCTCTGATTTTATTAACGAATTTCTTTTTGAAAGTTTGAAATAAATATTTGATTTGATAATATAATTTTTTATATCTAGCATTCAGTATTTCTTATATAAGCAAAACGGCAAAGTCCAAGGAAACTTGTAATAAATTTTTAAAAAACAAATCTAATTTATTTATTTTTTTAATCTATTAAATTAAAATTTCTATTAAAGTTATTAAAGGTCCAAGTGCGCATGTCAGTGAACATGTATGATGGTGAGGATAGAAAAATTGATCTATTTAAAGTAATTAGTGGAACAATCGAAAAATAATTTTGCGCAAAAATTATTAGGTGTTCGAGACCAGAGGAATTATCAGGTAGCAAGTCAACATTTTTGAGTATTGATATGAGCAGACGCTCCAAAACTAAGAAAAATTGATCATATTTTCGAGAGTTTATTGACAAAAATCGTTAAATACGCATTTAAAATAGGTTTTTGTTATTGTAAAATACCCCCCCCCCTTCTCGCCACTCCTCCCAAATTTCAATAAAGTTAGACAAACATTTGTAAAATGCCAAATTAACATTAAAGCCAATTGTCAAAAAAACCATTTTAGCCTTAGAGATAAGTTAAATACCGAAAAAAACAAATGGCCAATCAAAGAAAGAATTCATTTTTATTTAACTTATTTTCTCTTATTTTTTTGCTATCAAACAAAATATTTTGAAAAGTGAAACATAAAAAAACAATTATTGAAATGTTCGATTAGATCATTAGTCTCCATTTGCATGCGATGCGAACCCGCCGATGTGGACGAATCGGAGGAGATTGGCGCACTCGGAGGACTGTTCGCCTCGACCTGAAAATTGAAAAAATCAATTTGAATTATTGTTTTAATTATTTTTCTTTCTCAATTGTAGGCATAAAAATATGCATTATTGCAAGTATCAACTGATATTGCTAAGATACGCCTAAAGTTTAGAAATAGTTTCAAAATAATGGCCCACATCCGTCAGCACGCGCAGCAAATAATTGGACAAATCAGTCCAGTTTGAGGCCATTAAAGTGACGTTTGTGAATGAAACCTCGGCAATATCCCATGACTTGAAATAAAAGGGAAAAATTGGCTATAAAATATGTACAATGATTTTTTGATGAAATATTGTAAAAGCAAATGGCATGCCCCAATTACCACTATAAATGCTAATTAGCTAAATTTTAATCTCAAGTGCAACTCCCAAATGACATTTACTTACCACTCCCTGTTGTTGCGGCAATTCAACAAACACAAATTCACACTCATAAACAGTTGAAATTTGGTCTTGTTGAGCAATGAAATGAGCTCGAAGTGTATTACGCTGTAATTTAAAAAAATATTCAAATTTTTTTTTAATAATATGAACCAAGAACACTCAAATCATTAATAAATAACTTTTGTAAATTTTAAATAAGGTAAAAAAATTTGTTTTGAATTATAAAAAATCATTGTAAGGAGGCTTCTTTGAAAATTTACAATGGGCCAAATTTTATGAATATTTTATTTTTATTGTCAATTTATTAAGCAATTTTCGAAAAACATCCTTCATTATTTATTAAACCCAAAAAAAATAATTTTTTTCGAATTCTCAGCTAAAATAATAAAAATATGACTTCAAAGCTCGAAAGTAATAAACAAATTTTTGTTATAATAAAACTGAAAATAGTGTCCCTGGTACTTGTTCTTCGGTCGCAAGACGCAAAGAGATAAACACAGTGCGGTCTCCGGCAACTTCGTCGTCTGATTCGTCGATGATATATTCCGACAAGTCAATAAAGTTGCAGCAAAAAAGGCTCAAGTCACGATGAACCGCATTACGCGGTAAAAAGGCACGGTAGTTATGGCCATGATAAGTATAAATGGCGCGCTCTTCTCTTGCCTCCTCATTCTAAATATTTTTGAATGTTGAATTTATTAATTAAAAAACCAAAAAAATTAAACATTTGATTTTATTTTCACTAACTATGCTCTTCCATTTTTTGGCGCGCTTTGTTCTATGTAATACCAAGTAAAAAAAGGAATTGGTGGTGGAAAGCCATTTTTTGTAAAAAGGGCTAGGCGAAAAGTTAGCCATTTCAAGGATTAATTCAGGTGGCAACTTTTTTTGTATATGGTAAGGTTTCATTATTAGTTTATAGAAATTGAAAAGTGAGCAATTATTTGTGGATCCGGGAAAAGAAAAAGGACGGAAAAGGGGGGACAATTTGTAATTGTTCTAAAAAAACAAAATTTTAAAGAAATAGTGTTAATGGCAATTAGAAACAAAAAACAAGGGAACCATTTGTTAATTTTTCTAAAAAACTATTATAAAAATTTAAAACAAAGACAATTCATCAAATTACTAGACAATTAGGCAAGCTAAAATTTATGGAACATCAAAAAAACGATTACAATAAAAATTTTGTTATGGCAAAGGAAATGTTTCTCGAAAGAATAAACTCACCGCATTAATCAAAGGGTAAAAAATCGAAAACTTCTGTAGGGGATTCGGCATCATATAATTAGAAAAAAGAGTAAATCTCGTTTTCTTATCTTATTAAAACTTAAAATTAAATTTGTAGGAAAAGCTAAATGTGAGAATTTAGCCTCATTTTGTGGTTTTTTAAGAGGCCGATAAGGTTTAATTTTCAAAATGAGGATTTAAGGTTTATGTTTTTTTATCGTATCGCGCGACCGCGGGATCTATTTCCGCGATTCGCGAGATTTTGGACTTAATTTGTTAAAAAGAATAATTTTTAAAACGATTATTCCGGACCACCATCTCCAGACCGCACTATGGGCGTTCGTATATCCGACATTTTTATAGATTTTCCCAACAATGCGTCATAACTTTGCTCAAAAGAACACGAAATTAGCAATCTTGATATTGTCCGAAAGCTTTTAATTTACTTTTTTGGCCTCTCAAATGTCAGAAAATTCATTAAGTTTTAACAAAATTGAGGCCGTCATAGTGAAAGAATTTACTTTTGTCTATCTTTCTCTTAAAACTTAGACTATTTTTTTAAAATTTCGATGGCTTATAAAGCCAATCAAAGGCTATTATATGATACCAAGACTGTTAACTTTGGTTGCTTTTGAACAAAGTTGTGATTCGGTTTTCTCAAAAAATTTATGAAAATGGCGGATTTATGAAACGCCCATAGTGGCGGAATGATTTACGAAACGAAACGACCAAGCACGAAAATCTTATGCAAAATTCTCAAACAACAAAATCAAAACTTAATACAATAACATTAACATAGATTTTTGAGCTAAGCCCCCTAATTTTATTGGTTATTCGAAACTTAGATTAATTAATTAATTATTTTTTTAATGATTTTTTTTTGATCAGTTTGAGAGTGGAGCCATAAAAGCCAAAAATGGCACAAGTGCCGATAGTTCAAGAACTGTTTGTTATTTTATTTTTTTTTTAATTTTATGAAATTGCTTCTCTCTCCCATTCCTCGTCCTTTTTTTTGTTTGATTGCATCCATTGAGTTGTTTCTTTACCTGTTGTGGGGGGCATTAAATGAGGGGCAATGTGAATGACCTTTACCGCAGTTTAATGCAACAAAAACACTTTATCCATCATTTTCTGTTGGGGATTTTTTTATCCCCCCCCCCCCCCGCCTCATTAAGAGTTTTATGTTTTGTGCATAGAATGTAATACCTAAACATATCAACTCCCACTATCTTTCCTTCTTTTTTTTAAATTTTCGTTTCGATGATTATCAAAAAAATAAAAGAAAGTAATTTATTTTTGCATTGAAATTTCACTTACCATTTTCTTGACCATTTCATAGACCACTTATTAGACAACAAATTCTAATCTTTTGCGAATAGAAGCCCAAAACCGGAACAAAGTGTCCAACAAAAAGATGCTAATTATTACCATTTGTTGAAACTCTATTTTTTGCATTAATATTTTTAAGAATCGTTAAAAGCATTTGATCAGTATTTATTGACAACAAACGAACGAACTATTGACCATTCAAAAATGTCGGACCATCCAAAGGAAGCGGAACGAAATTTTAAACGAATGTGAGTTGAATTTTAAGGGGTAAAGTATAAACAATGGTTACGTCTCAGAAAATTAAGCAATTTTTTCGAGCTAATTTGATACCAAAGTTTCCAACCCCGGAAACAGGGGTGTCCTTCAGGGCTGGGACGCGGACGAAAAAATCCCGCGGTCGCGAATCGCTTTTCAAATTTGCCGCAGTCCGCGTCCCAATCATGGTGTCCTTTTACCCTGGAAACCGGCCATTTCTCGGTTTTGGTGGTCAGCGCGCGGTTTTGGCCGGTTTATCATAATTGCCCGGTTTTTGGGTTTTTGCCCTGTTTCCTGTTTTTCAGTCATTTATTTGTATTTTTGATTAACATTTCACCAAAAAATAACAGACATGCATAATTTAACAATTCAAATCACTAGTCTCTGCAATTCTGTCAATTTTCCCTTCCAATGCGTTTTGTGAATCAGTCTTTTCTGTTCTCAAGAACATCAAAACAGATGAAAGAAACAGTATTGGCACACCTTTGTTGAACTTATTTGATCCGAGTCGCACTCCTCCCCCATTTTTGTCCCGTTTTCAGTCGTATTTGTGACGACATTTATTTGGATGTGTTCCGTTTGTTGGCACCTGCCAAAGTCGGTTTGGAATTGGCATTGGTCTCCGACAGATTAGACGCATTGGTCGACACACATTTCAAAAGCAGAAAATGGTCACTTGGCAAATTGAGAATTTTGTCAAAGAATATTGTCAAAACGAATGACGATGGATCAGAGAAAACATTGCCATTTCCACAAAAACCATTGCCCAATTCAGTCGTCGGCTTCTCTTCTGTTGGCATTTGGTGGGTGCCATTGATTTTAAATTTTAAATAAAATGTTTTTTACCATTTCTTTTTATAGTTTTATCGATACCGCCAATGTGGCCTTTCTCCAATGCATTGGTCGTCTTTTGGAGTCGGATGTCTGTTTGAAATTTGACCTTCATAGGGAATCTGATTGGAACAATTTTACCACTTCCGTTTGGCCTCTGCTCAATGTGTCCGCCATCATCAAAATACATTTTGAATATTCGCATGGGTTTCGTTTCTTCCGTCGTCTCACTTCACCGTCCATTCTCCGTGACTGCTTCAATCTCCGAATGACCACTTGGGACTCTGAAAACGTTCTCCAATTTCCGCCCGATGACAGCAAAAGATCATCCAATGGCCAAGCGTTGTGCAAATGGTTACACACGCCACGCGCAGATGGTCAACCGAAAATGCTCATATTTCGTTGGGGAAGAGACGAAGTTTCATTCGCTGCACTCAAAGCGGTGATTGCTTTTGAATATTACTTTGGTAAAATTCAGCATTAGGATTCGGATTTGCATCTAATGGGCATGGTTTGATTAAAAATTCTTTTCCCAGAATCCTGGTCTGGTATAAAATACCCAGACTAAGTGCAGGTTGCCTTGAAAATCCTTGACAGAATCCGGTTTGGTCTCTGTCACTATTATTCGGATAAATTAGCTAATCATTTCGCCATTCTTTCAGACTTTTCTTAATGCCATCACCTCCGTCTCTTACATCATCCGTTTACGTGTCTTTGTTTCTTCGGTTGTTCCATTTGAATTGATCAATTGGTTGACGCGTGAACAATTGACAAGTCGACGAATTAAAAATGGTGATGATGATTGGTGGCTGATCGAGCGAAGTCCAATTGACAAAAATGCCGAACAATGGGCCAAATGGGAAAAAGAAGCATTGGAATATGGGACAAATGATGGGAAAGTGCTCAGAATTATTTTTTTAGTCTAACGGCGTTTGGTAATGGCGTATTTTTTATTTTATTTTTGTTTATTTTAAAATTTTTTTATTATTTTGTCACTCGCCAATGGTATATATACAATTGAGTGAATGGAATAAGAACAGAAAATAAACCGAATGAATTATTGTTTTTGTTTTTTGGTAGCTCTCGTTGACCTCCAAATAATAATAACTTCTTTTGGAACTGAAATTTAAAAATTCCTTAACGAAACTGGTACTTGTCTAGTTTACGTGTCCCAAAAAAAAAAATTTTTTTTTTTCAAAATTTTAAAAATAAATTAACATCTTAAAAGAGTTATTTATGGTCGCAGATCAAGAATATGGCATCCATTCCTGACAATACCGAAGCCCAGACTTTAACTATGACCAAAAGTCCCAAATTCAAATCGTGTTCAAATATTTGCGGTCCGGACAATTGCGGTCCGGACACTCGCGGCCCATTTCTCAAGGGTCATTTTCGGATATTTGCGGCCCAAAATTAGGGTTTGCCGGCACAGGGATTTTAGACAAGAAACGGGGCCGGGACTATAGTACCCGGGACCGTGATTTTGACCCGGGAAACGGAACTGACCGGGACTGGAATTTTTCAAAATTTTTGAAAAATATTGCTCAATAAAAAGACAAATTATGTGGGTTTTCGGTTTTATTAAACCCTAAGCGAAGGGATTCGGCGGTGCCTATAGGCGGCGCCGGGAAAATTTTTGAAAAATAAATGAAAATTATAAAGAAAGTCGTAAAAAAATTGTTTGTTGCTTTGTTAATTATTATAAAATGACTAATTATGTTCGTTAATGATGTTGTTAAATTATAAGCTAACTGAGTTTTCCCAAAGCCCCAGAATTAAATACCGAATTTATTTTTACAATAAATTGTTGAGAAGAATTTTAATGAACTGTTTTAATTTAATTACATTGAAACGGAAAATTTGGCGTTCCGTTGGCGGCTAATATTTGCGCTTCCGGTCCGAGTGTCGAATAGTGTAAAAAATGTCCGAGTGTCGAATGGCCGAGTGTCGACCGATTTTTTACGATTTTTAATAGACGCTAACTTTAGAATTAGGGCTTAGCTTAGGCTTAAACTTAGGCATAAGCTAACTAGGTCTAGGCTTTTATGTTTTCATTTTTTTAAACAAAAACCAAATTGGCTTTTTCTGGGCCATTCGACACTCGGAATTAAGACTCCATGTCAGACAAGGACGTAGCTAGGGAGGGGGGGGGGCGCGCTGAGGGGGCTATAGCCCCCCCCCCCCCCCCCCCCCCGACATCTTCTTTAAAGACACTATTAAGCTATGGAATAATTTACCTAATGCCGCAATGGAATTTCCCACCATTACTAAATTTAAAAAATTTGTTTAGAAAATTTATTCTCAAGAGTCCTGAGGGTAAAACCCAATTAACTTGTTTTTATCATTTACAAAATTTTGCGCTATTTACGCGCACTTAAAAGTGATTGGCCAGAAAATTTTTGAAGAAATTTGTCAACGATTTTCCCAACAATATCAATTTTTTGGGGTTTCAAAGGGCAAAATATCTTAAAATGCAAAAAAAGAATAACCGAATTATCTTGATTAACCAATTCCTACATTCTTGGTATCATTCGAAAGCTTAAAACCTATAGAAATTTAAACAATCAGTGTATAGTATTAAGAAAACATAGAAAATTAGATATTATAATAAAATAACTATTTTCTTTTTTTCTCCTTTAACTTTTTTTTTACTTAAATTTTTGGAAATTTTCATGTACTAATACATTCTCGAGACTTTAAGCTTTCAAATGATACCAAGAATGTAAAAATTGGTTAATCAAGAAGAAAGTTATGGCCCATAAAACCAAGCATGGTCAGTTGATTGGACGCATAAAAGTTCATTGGACGCATAAAATGGCCATAACTTTTTTTTAAGTCAACCAAATTTTTCAAACTTGATATCATTCGAACGCTTCATGTTTAGAAGCGATGATTAAGCAGAAGCAAAGCGATTAAGCATCTCACAAAAAAGTTATAATTTAAAAATTGCGAAAAAATATGTTTTAGTCAATTTTTAATGTTCTTTTAATAATACTTTTTTTGTGAGATGCTTAATCGCTTAGCTTCTGCTTAATTATCGCTTCTAAACATGAAGAGCATTCGAATGATACCAAGTTTGAGAAATGAAAAACCATTAATAGTCAACGAATGTGAAAATTGAACTAGTGAATTTGAATTTTAGTCAAACAAAATTTGGATAAAATGTGAATTTTGTTATTAAAGCCGGGATCTCAGATGAAAATTTTCAAAAAAAGAACATACAGTCCAAAAAAAAGATTTTGGATACAAAAAAAAGAACACTTTTGAAAATGATTGCGAGACAATTTTACATCGATTTATCACGTAAATGAATATCAAATATTAAATTTTTCATTATCCATAATCATTTTGAGCAATTTGGGACTGGAAATAAGCAAATTTACATTTCGGGCGAGTTTTTTTTTAACTGTCCGGCTTTGAGACAAAGTATTTTTTTATTTTAAAAAAGAAAGAGTCGGCGGTGCTGATAAGCACCGCCAAGAAAAATTTTCAAAATAAGTCTGTTCTGTTAACAAATCTTGGGGTCCAGTGGTGCCTATAGGCGCCACCGGGCAAAATTTTGAGAATTATTGCCCATTTATTAACAGATTTTCTCCAAAAATGATCAATTTTAGTCCTTTTTTGAAAAAAAATCAACACGATTGGGTGCTCGGCGATACCGACAGGCGCCGCCGGAATTTTAACAAAATCGCTTCAAAAATTGCAAAAAACAGTAATATTTCTCATTTTTTGCCTCACTACAAGAAAAAAGAATAAAATATGTTGATATTTTATTATTTGAAAATGAAAATTCTCTCCAAAATGGATAAATAAAAATGATGGGATGGAATGGAATTGTGGTGATGGGAGGAGCAAACCAAAGCTTTATAGATTAATAAATAAGCTATAACTTAAGAAGAAAAAATGAAACGAAACTGGAAAATTCTTCCCAAAACGAAACAAAACTCGGAACGAAACAAACATTTCATCCAACTCTGGTCTGAATGTTGGCTGGCGCCCAAACTCCCTATACCCGTCAACATTCGGGTCAGGGTCGTTTGAGCCCCCACGGTAGGGCCCCCACGTTTAAACCCCAAGCCAAAAATAGCAAAAATCATACGCAAAATTTCACACAAACGAATGAAAATATTAAGAAATCGCTTCAAAAATTGTTTTAAAAAGTAATATTCTGGAAGATCGGGACTTTTTCGTTGCGGGCCGTTTTGTGCGAGCGTAACATATTTTTTTTTTGCTAATATGCAATGGACTAAAAAGTACGAAAAACGTATTTCTAATTTGTTTTTAAGCTTCTAGGACGCATTTTTTAATGCATATTTTGGGATTAGGTGATACAGCATATTGGGTTGCTTATTTGGCATTTTTGTGCATATTTCGCATTTTTTGCAAAAATTTCAGAATTTACACTACCTATTGGCGTTTTGTATCCTTATTTGTGACCTCAATTTTATTTCGATTTTTAGTTATCTCTTATTATATTGTGCGGAAAAAAGATTGTTATTCTTCTCCTTTTGGACAGTGGATCTTTTTCAATTTTGTTTCTATTTTTGTTGTTTTATTCGCAGTCGTCATTTTATTTTTGCGTTTGGTGAATAAAGTTTATCTTGTTGTTTGTTTTCTTGTCATATAGACTTCTCCGCTTTATTTTCTGGTGTTCAACTGTGATTGTTAATTATTGGAAAGTATTTGTGGTCTCAATTTACAAACAGAGAATTGTTACAATTTGGCGCTCCTGGAGACTAAGGTTTGGCTTGGTGGCGACATTTTGTCTTATAATATAGTCATAAATTTGTGTGGAAAACAAAGTGAAGAGAAATCATTTTATTTTGATAACACTCGTGTTGGGTAGAGTATATTTTCGGCACATATTTGTCCGAGCTTACAACATTATCGCCAAAACACTCGTGTTGTGTAACTTCGAATTTTGAAAAAGCTCGTGTTGCTTTAAAACCATTTGTGATATTTTTGTTATCTCGTGTTGATAGAACAATGATTTTACGAACTCCACCGCTCACAAGACAAAGGCTGAGAATGCAAGAAGCTGAAGTAAATCAACCAGTTCAGCAACAGCAAAATGGAGGAGGAGAAAACGAAAATATACAAAACAGACCGATTAACAACGCTAACATGGGTTTTTGATACTTCTTTGAACAGTGGAGAAATTTCAGCATAAAATCATCGAGCAATGAATTCGACTCAAATCCGTGGCGCACTTTTCAATTTGGGGCCAGAAAATGAACAGAGAACTTTTCTTTGACGTTTTGATTTTAATGGTATCTTTGATTAACCAAATCAATGAATTTGTTTTTCAAATTTTTTTTTCATAAATGAATTATAATTTTGTAATTTTTATTACATTTTAGGGAAATTACTGTCTGCCATGGTTGCGAAGGAAAATATTTCAGCATTCTTCACTCAGCGGTTGCCAAAAATTCCGGATGAAGTGCGGCATTATTAGACAGGTTGGGTGGGCACGCGTTGACATCTATCAAATGCTTAGGCATCACTTTTGGACAACATGGCGGACACGGAGTTGGCCGCCCTTTGTGCCGCACTGTTCACTCTGTTACATGACGGTAAACAACAACAAGTGCCGTCATCATCGAACGGACACAATGGCAACAACCACGACAATTGTAACGGACGGCAACATGGCATAGAGGCGGCACGCAAATTGGACCGAACGGTGGGCATGAGCGTGCAAAGTGACAGATTCCGCGAGATGGACAAACTGTGGAAGGTTACGCCCAACGATGTGCTCCAACAGGTATCACACCAACCAGGGACGGTATGGACGGAGCGGGTGACCAAATTTATGCAATTTCTGTAACATGGAAAATTTCTTGTAACTAGTTCTAAGGGTGTGTTCTTGTGGGGTGCACCTCGTTTCCCCCCCCCCCCCCCCGCCGATTCCTCCCCGCCGTCCCATTCCCCCCACTTCGTTTCCCCGCCCCCCCGTTAAAAAACTTCTATTTCTTAAAAATTTTTCTCTAATAAATTACTAGGAGTTTTTCCCCACCAATTCGATTTTTTTTTGCATTATAATAAATTATTTTTTTTTGTTTAGTCAACAGTGGATCAAAAAAAGCTGGCCAAGGCGGAGGGTAAAGCGAAGGAGAAGGCGCAGAAGCGAGCGGACGGTGGGACTGGCGGCAGTGCGGGCGGTGCACAAGTGGCGGCGAGAAAGGCGTGTCCAAAAGTGCAGGCGACCGCCAGCCAAGCGTTGAACCGGCGGGGCGCTAAGGGCAAGGTAAAATGCTCGTGGGCGGAGTGTTTTTTAAGAAAATTTCGGAGGAATATCAAAAATTTGATACCATACATGTGCAAGGGGTGCGCCGCACCCCCCTCCTCCCCCCTCGTTCGGCGTTAGGGGGTCGTTGGGGGAAAATAGCCTGATTTCAGACCAAAATTCATTAGCAGATCTAAGCCAAATTAAAAAATGTTCCCCGGTGGCGCCTATCGGCACCGCCGGACCCCATCAGCACCCCAAGTCTTTTTGAAGAAGCGTGCCGCAAAAAAGAGGTCTTAGAAAGCAAAAGAAAAAAAGGGTGTCGCTCTTCGCCGGGGAAATTGGGGGCTTTCGTACGAAAAATTGGTCCTGCCGCACCCCCCTGCGCCAATCGTACGTCGTATGGGCTTCGCCCTGGCGCACCCCTTGCACATGTATGCGTGGGTTAGGGCTCTATTTTGTCGTTATCGCTGACCGTTTATGCTCCACACTTTTTTTTGAATATTCAAAAAAAAAAAATTTAACTCTTATTTTGAAAACAGGAATTGTAATAAAAAGATTTTGGAAATTTCTTTTCAGGTTTTTTAATTCATTTGTATGCAAAGGGGGTGTGTGTTATTCTATTTTTTTAGCTACTTTAAAACAAAACGGAGGAGGGGAGGAATCGCATTGCGAATTCATAGATATAACTTTTTGACCAACGAATCATTACATTTTTTGTATCATTTGAAATATAGAGGCTTAAAGAATCAATTTCAAACACATTGAAAGCCGAAAAAATAAAATATTATTAAAAACAACTTAATTAAGCAATTCCGCCTTGTGCTGTTGCTTCTCCTCTTCCTCTTTTTCGTCCCAGGGGCGGCAGCGGCGCCGCTGCGCTGTGTACACAACGGGCCAACAACAACAGCTGAACGGCTTGAGGAATTAGGGCTTTTAGCCCTTGCGTTAGGAGGAATTTTTTTTTGGATGGGAAAGGTGGACAAGGTGAAAATGGAAGGGGTGGTCGGAGGGATGGATGACCAATTGGCCGGGGGACGGGGGGTGTAAGAGAGTGGCAGCCAGTCGAAAAAAGAATTAAGACAATTGATGTAAAATAAAATAGAAAACAAGGTCCGATGAAAATTTCTTTTTGGAGCAAATCGGACGAGGAAATTCTAGAAAGTTTAAGCAAATTTGCAAAATATATCAAATGGTGACGATAGGCGCCGCCGGGGAAATTTTGATAAAGCGAATAAAATTTATAGAGAAAAATTTAGCTTAACAAATTTTTAAGATTTTTTTTTCAAAAAAATCTTCGAAAATGAATCCATTTTACCCCAGGACAAATCAACTGGGAAGCACAACAAGACCACCATCCTGCCCAAGGAGGCGATTGAACGCATGGTGCCGGAGGCGGAGAAGCTCTCCAAGGAGGACGAAGTGCAGCGTGACCGTGTCTCGGCCAAGAACGCGCTTGAGTCCTACTGCTTCAACATCAAGCTGACCATGGAGGACGAGAACGTAAGCAAATGATAGAATCAACATTAATGCGATATTTCAACATAAAAGAAATTGTCATTTTAAGTTCAAGAATCAGATCGGCGCGGATGACAAGAAGAAAGTGTTGGACAAATACGGCCAGGTGCTGGCTTGGCTCAACAGCAACCAGGCGGCGGCGTAGGACGAATTTGAACATCAGCAAAAGGAGCTAGAGGCGATCTGCAATCCGATCATCACCAAGCAGGACCAGTCGGCCGGTGGCGGAGGAATGCCTGGAGGGATGCCTGGAGGGCCGTCTGGTGCTGGTGGCATGCCTGGAGGAGGCGGTGGTGGTGGACCGACTATTGAAGAAGTGGATTGATTGGGGTCGATATATTAATGATTTTTTGGGGCGTATCTCTTCCTCGTCCGACTTTTTTATTGTCTGTTTTGTTTTGTGAAAATTTACTAAATCGAGTTTGTTTTTATTTTGGGGCGGGAGGGTTGGGGAGGTGAACAAAATTCTTGGAAAACTTCGAAATTTTGTCTAGTGGAGATAAATTTTGCTCGTTCATTTCAGCCTTCCTTAGGACAGAATTTTGCTTTCAATGAGATTGGAAAATTAGAGCCCGAGTCAAATAGAAAAAGGCTCGCATGTTGTGTTTCCTTTTTACGAATTCCTCAAATGTTTGTTTTGTCATTAATGACCAGTCGGCAGGAGGCGGAGGAATGCCTGGAGGAAGCGGTGGTGGACCGACCATTGAAGAAATTGACTCGCAGAAGACGAAAAAGAAGAAAGATAATATTGTTCGAACTATTACAACTTTTGGGAGAAAAAAAATAGCAATATGTTTTAAGAGTTCGAAACCAGCCGCCATAGCACAGACGGATTGCTTGTATTCATAAATAGAAGAGAGAGACGAACTCAAGTGAAAACCCTTCCGCCCCCCCCGCCTCTCTTAGTGAGGAAATTTCATATAATAGCTCAAAAAACAAAGGATTCTTAAATATTATAACAAAAATTTGGTTGAGTTGAATTTGTTTTTTATGACATTATTAAAAAACGCACCGCTTTGGGTGCCCTCAGAAAACCTATGATAATCATAGGCTAAATCAGTTAGCACAACGTCAGCGATGTCTTCAGGCGCATAAAATGCGACAATGGTATACATAAAGTATGCGCCAATCCTTAGCGCCATCGATGGTCCCTTTAAAATAACAAAATTATAATTTTCTGTCAATTTTTTCTCAGTTGTCTCACCATGATGCCTAAAAAGGGCATAAACATGGCCGAATTCTGATCTTTTTGGCCATGAATAACTAACACACAAAAAAAGGAAAATGCCGCGTGATCCTAAAAAAATAATTATCTGTAGAAATTCAAAAGAATTCCATTGCCTTTTTATTATTGTCGGTATTTCGGTAGATACCGATACCGAAAAAATACCGAAATTTCAAAAAATATTTCGGTCGGTAAACCGAACGGTATATACCGGAAAAACGGTATACCGAAAAATATCGCGGTATACCGATACCGTGCCGCACACTACTTTTTATACAATTTTCATGAATTGGTTTCGATTCAAATTTGACAAAATACCGGTAATTAAAAATAGCAAAATCATGGAAACCACCCTTTTCGGCGGGGACCGGTTCTGCGCAATTGGCACTAACTTTTTATTATACAAATAAACAAAATACTTATTATTCGAAAGGGCTTTATTTTACATGATCTATTAATCTACTGTTTCAAAAATTCAATTTTTTATGTTTATTCAAAAATTTTGGGGTTTTGTGAGGGGCGCCGGACTATTCGACAGCGGACTTTTCGACAGAAGGACTTTTTGACAGTGGACTTTTCGACAGTGAAGGATTTTTCGACAGAAATTTTTTTAATATAATGTTAGGACTTTTCGACAGTGGTCTTTTTGACAGTAAGAATTAGTTTTAAATAATGATAATGCTGTAGAACGAGAAAAAGGGCAAGCTAATAATTTGTTCCGTGTTATTGATAAGAAAATCCATTCATGGGTCATTGCAGGCATGTGCACGGACACACATCCTCATATCCGTATCCGGACATATCCGTCGGGTTCATATCCGTGTCCGTTTGTATCCGTCCCCATTTTGAGTCATATCCGTCCGCGGATATCCGCGGATATATCCGCGTTTTAGTGAATTTTTTTTTTTTTTGCAAAAATAATAAAAAATTCAATTAAAAAATTATGTAAAAACGTAAATATGAAAAAATAATATTTCATTTATCCAAAAACATAAAATAAGAGCCTTTTAAAGTTTGCTCAGTGAATCAGCTAAAAGAAGTTTCGAAATATTGTCATCAGATAATAAAAAACGTTGCTCCCCCATTACATATCGCAAACGACTAAATACACGCTCAATGCTTGCAGAACTGGCCGGCAAAGAAAGAAGGCTCTTCGCGACTTGAGAAAGTTGTGGTAGCATTGTTTCGTTTTTCTTCCAAAATTCAATTGGGCTCGTGCATCTCCTCGCATCGGCATCAAAAAGCGACGAAATATATTTGTCAATTTCGTCCGGGTCCGTCCTTCTTTCTGGTCGCGTTTGGCTTTCGCTCAAAAAAGCATCCTCATCTAATCCAAGTTCGGCCGAAACATCTCCGAATGTGAATTCATTCGACTCTACCGATGAGGACACGGACGTTCTTCTTCTCTTTCTCATCTCCCATCGTACAAAATCGTGGATCTATTTAAAATAGAAAGTATAAATGATTAACCCAGAAAACTTACACTTTGTTTTTCCAATTCGGGAACCCCAGCCAGTAGGCGTCGTCTCGGCGCCAAAAAAGTTGCAGCCTTATGCATTTCTGTGATGAGCCCCTGGTCAATCTTTCGCTGTAGACACTTTTGAGCTGAATGCACGACAGCTAACGAAATTTCTGAATCCTTTATGCCACCGTCTATCGCAAAACCATTCAATTTTTTTCTCATTTCATATATCTTAGGCCAGACCATATGAATAGTCGCAGCATTTTCAGTCTAAATTAACATTTTATTTTGGTTTGGGTTTTGACGATTTTTGCAACTTGAAAAAATTGGACACTTTCTTCAAAAATTTCAAGAACGCCAACAATGTTTTGCAATTCGTCCATATTCTTGCCAACAATGCGTAAATTTTCCAAAAATTCCTGATAAATGCAAATAACTTTGACAAAAAAAATTTTAGCATACATTTGGCATTTTTAGCCTTATTGTTGGGTCCATTTTCAATTCATTGAGTTTAGGCTGCACTTTTAAAACACTCCTTATCATCTTCAGCTTACTCAGCCACCTCGTTGTCACTTCCTCCTGGGGAATAGTTTCGAGCTGTTTTCGAAGCCATGAATGATTTCTTAAAAAATTTAATTTTTTAAAGAAAACAAGAATTAATAATAACCTAGAAAAAGTGCCAACGTTTTTAACAGCGCTAATGATTTCCATAGCTTCATTAATCAATCCACGCTCATTTTGGCTAAGATCAGTCTCGCGCAGTAACTGTCTTCCAATTTTGTATGGCGTAAAGGTCCTTTTTGCAACGGTATTTAAAACATGGCATATACATTTTATAGCTAAATGCATGTTTTATACATAATTATGACGCATTTTTTACCCGATACATTGTTCATGTATAAAGCAGCGGAAACATTTTGTCCTTCATCAGTTACGAATTTTTGTTGCTTCAACAAATCCTCCGAAATATCAAATGCAGACAAAATTTCAATAAGTCTGCGCCATGTTTCTTCTGCAGTTTTTCCTGTAATCTGGCCAGCAAAAGCCAAAATCATCGATTTATGTTTCCATTGCTCATCAATGAAATGTAATACAGCACCGATAAAATCACTTTTTCTGAATAAAAACAAAAAACGCTTGAAAAAATGTTAAATTCTGTACCTAAAACCATAATCAAGGGCAACACCTCCAATATTCTGCAAAGCGTTTGCCACAAGCCTTTTCTTGTCCAGCAAAATATAGTCAGCTAAGTGATACGCTTTTCTGCTTATCGTTGTTCTGTTCGGCAATTCAAAATCGTCGCCCAGCGTTTTGCTCCTCCTTGTGCTGAATTTTTTTAAAGTATTATTTTAATATATATCCTGTATTTCATACCCCAAATTATTGCTCTTAATTAAAAAATTCTTCATCGCAAGGGACGACGCAAACCGAAATGAACTCCCGCTCTCAATACAGAATTCAGCAAGCATTTTGGTAATTTCTGCGTTTTCAGATGTTGTTGGTTTATAAGACAAAAATGAAGAAATTGCTGGCGTTGATTCGTGAGGGCGCTTTCTTACTTTATGACTTTCATAATGTGCGCTAAAAAGTAAAAAATATTTCCGAATTAAATTACAAAATTCTGTATTACTTAATTGATCCACCAGGGCATGTTAAAACAGTGTTACATTCCTTGAACTTGCAAACAACGACATTTTTGATGCGACCTTCTTTAAAAGCTATTTCTTCATCGCCATCCTTATTGTAAAATGGAAAACAAATTTCTGGCATCATATCATTTTTCGGTTTGTAGAACAATGCTCGTCTTTTTAACTGCTTTTCGAGAGAAAGAATTTGTCCGATTTCTTCTTTATTAAATTCTGAGGGATCTTTTTCGGGAAAATCCTTCATACTCTTAATTTACAATATTTAATAATTAATAATGAATGAAAAAGAATGCGCGGGTCAATTTGTGCTTTTTCTGTGGAGAGATTATAAAAAGAAAGACATTTATTTCTTGGCACTGTTAAAATTATTAAATCTTTAATGAACACTCCCACGTTGAAATAACTGGCGGATATCACGGATATCCGCGGATATGGCCTTCATATCCGTGTCCGTCCGTGTCCGTCCGATTTCTCAAAAATCGTTATCCGTATCCGTCCGTATCCGGACAATCCGCGGATATCCGCGGATTGTCCGTGTCCGTGCACATGCCTGGGTCATTGAAATGCTGAAAAACCAATAATGCCTTTTAAAATCTGCTAAATAGTAGCGCTATTCGTAAGCCAGTGTTTTTTATAAAATTATTATTTTTTAAACAAATTAGCATACTCACTGCATGTTTATGTGCATAGTATTTTGGTTACTTTTTCGTCCGTAAAGACAAAAAAAAACGATTCGTCCGCCAATCAAAAGTAAAAATAACATAAAATTACTTCTTTTTTTTGCATTTGACGAACTAAAAAAAATAAATGCTAATAAAAATGCTGTTCGGTCCTTGAACCGAGCAACACAAAATATTTATTCAACAAATTCAGAAATAAATAATGAGTCAGAAAGTTATGGAGAGAGCAGCACCGCATTCTTATTTTCGATTTTTCTATATTCAATACCTTTCAATTAGAGACCGGACAGATAAGGCGGTCGAACGGTTTCGGTTAAAAACCGAAAAAAAGCGAAACCGGAAAACCGAAAAAGCTAAATTTTCTCGGTCGAACGGTTTCGATTAAAAAACCGGAAAAAAACCGAAAAAAAAATCTTGGTTTTTTTTCGGTTTTTTAAGAATTTTGTGTTTTTTTTTCTAAGTTCGATTTAACAATTTTTATAAAAGTTAACGATAAACCAATATATGTAATTAATTTTTGGCAGATTTCGATCAAAAAGATCAGCAATTTCGGCTTTTCTTCTGAAGGTGTTGCCTTGGGGAACCGCCCAGTTCGGCGCGGACCCTTTCGGCTCAACTGGCAATACATTTTTCATCTTCGTCCAAAATTAGGTATTATTCGAAAGCGCTTGACGAGTTCTATCAAGGTGCTAAATTTCAAAAAATTTAGAAAATATACAAAAAAGGTATGGCCAAAAAACCTCAAAAAATTGGATTTTGCTTGCCGGTTCGGCGCAACAGATTATAACTTTTTTATGCATGGATGATTATCTGATTGTATTAGTAAAGATATTTATTACATTACTTATTCATTTTGCCATTTGCATTACTAGTAAAAAATTATTTTTAAGAAATATGGAAAAATAATAATAATTTTTTTTTAAAAATGAATTTATTTAAAAAAATTATTCAACCAAAATAAAACAACAGCAAAAATTTGATGAAATATTTGGACACAATTGGGGAAAAGGAAATGCGCAACAGAGGGACCGACCGACAAAATATTCAAAGAGCAAAAGAAATAATGGAGGGACAATTTAACGAAGTTTTTAATGAAAATTGGGGCGGTGAAGAAATAGGGGAAGAGGACAATTCATCACAAAAGAGTGAAGAAATGGGAGAAAGAAATGTTCAACAACTTGGCAATGAGACAAATGAACAAAAAATAAAAATAATTGAAAAATTCCACCAAATGAAAAAAGAATGCAAAGAAAGAGGAAAATACTCACAAAAAGAATGGAATAAAATTGAATTAAAAATATTGAGACAATTGGGGGTTACAAGATACAAAATATACAAATGGAAAAGAGAATTAGGAATGAAACAAAGAAGAATAACTGAAGAACAAAAAAGAAAAATAATACAAAATATTTAAAATTAAAAAAGAATTTATATCAAGAGGAAAACATTCCCTAAGGAATGGCGCCAATTTAACGCCGAAACAAAAAGAAAAACTGGGTCATGTTATGTGTCAATAAGCAAGAAAAAAGCACTCAAAAAAGGAATGGAACCAATTTAAACAAACAATAACGAAACAGTTAGGTGTTATTATGAAACTATTTAAAATTGGAAAAAAACAATTTTGACAAAAAAATAAATAAATAAAAAAGAATTTGGCCAAAAACCTAATGGAGCGCCAACATTCATCACCAGCAAATGAGAATCTATGGACATGGAATAGAACACAAAGAAACGATCATAAAAAGACGAAAATAGAGGCCATATTTATTTTAAACTTTCTGTTTATTTGAGATTTTAACTTCCAAATTCATTCGCATAAACATTTCTGCTTTTTAATTTTGCCCCTTTTATTTATTTTTGGCAATTGATAAGAAAAAATACCATAAATTAAATTGTCCCAAAGGATAGACTTTCAAAATCTTTAAAAAGCATACCCCTAAGAATAGATGGATTCTCATAAAATTTGCTAAGATTTTTATTTTAGTCCAAAATTTGATTCTGAAAAATTAAAATTTGTTATTATTTTCCAAATCTTTAATTTGTTCCGTTTGTCTTTTGTGATAAGGAAAAGAACGTTTTTATATGTATTTTATTAAAAAAAAAAAATTGGTTAAAAAGTGTGCAATTTTTAGTGCCTACAACCACATTGGTTCATTGGCCAAATCCACACCTCGGGCCCGAAAAAGGCATTGACACGAAATTTCGGTGTTCAGATTTCTCTGCAAGTTGCGTCATCGTCGCTTTTGGCACATACCAGGGATGCCGCAGATTTCCGATTTCCGAGAAAAATTTTGGGCATCGGAATTCCGGTTTCCGATTTCCGATATTTTTCGGGAAAATCGGAAAAAAACTGGAATTAATTTTCTCAAAAATAAATAAAAATTTTCGAAAAATGAGAAGTTTTTGGTCAAAAAAAAAATAGTAATTTTGTAGAAAAAAAAAATTTCCGTTCCGATGATTTTTGGACCGGAATTCCGATTTTCCGATTTTCGAAAAAATTTTGGGCATCGGAATTACGGTTTTCCGATTTTTCAAATCTGAGATCGGCGGCATCCCTGCCACATACTCACCAGGGATGCCGCCGATTTCCGATTTTCCGATTTCCGATGTTTTTGGGGTCGGAATTCCGATTTTCCGATTTCCGAGAAAAATTTGGGGCATCGGAATTCCGATTTCCGATATTTTTGGGGAAAAATCGGAAAAAAATCGGAATTAATTTTCTCAAAAATAAATAAAAATTTTCGAAAAATGAGAAGTTTTTGGTCAAAAAAAAATTTATAAAAAAAAATAGTAATTTTGTAGAAAAAAAAATTTCCGATTTCCGATTTTCCGAATTCCGATGAATTTTGCACCGGAATTCCGATTTTCCGATTTCCGAGAAAATTTTGGACATCGGAATTCCGGTTTTCCGATTTCCGAGAAAATTTTGGACATCGGAATTCCGGTTTTCCGATTTCCGATTTTTCAAATCTGATCGGCGGCATCCCTGATACCCACTCAATAACCTATGCTTGTTTGTCGACTATTAAAATTAACGCATATATGCAAATTAAGAGCCAATCAAACCGCGATTCTTATTTTTATCATATATGAATATAAAACCAAGAATAAGGCATAAAAAGGAATAATTGGTCATTTACCCAAGAATTATTGCCGATTTGTTAATAGTTTGCTCCCTCCCCGCCCCCGCCCACCCCCAAATACCCAGTTTTTTTTTTGTTTCAAGATAAGGTCGTTCGTAGGAGTATTAATATATAATAATTTGTTTTATTATAGTTTTTTTATTGATATTTTCAAAAAAAAAAACCGACCGGTATTACCAATTAAGCTAAGTCGAGATTCACCCATCAATATTTTACTGACAAACTAATTAGAAAAAATTGTGATAAAATTCTTTGGCTTACAAGGGAAGATTCCGAACTGTCAGTGTCCTAATCACTTTAAAACCAATTTTATCGTGTGAGCATAGTCGAATTACTATTGTGAATTTTTAGCTTTTTTGGTGCACTTGCCAAAAATGATCAGAAAAAAGTGGTTAAAGTTCCGAAAAATCGATAAAGTGGGTAATTTTGAAAAAAATCATTAAAAATGAAATTCATTCATTGCAACATCGGGAGGAGTGTAAACAAAGAGCACCTTCAACACTCAGTTTTTGAAGGGCTATTGATTGATGTAATTTTTGAAAAAATTTAGTTAAGCGGGACCCTTCAGTCCCGAGGCTATACTTGCCAGGGGTTGCCCGAAACAAAAATCTTGAACACTTTTGTAGAGCATTTGAAGGGCTATCTAATGTGCACCAAAAAAGCCAAAATTTACAATAGTAAACCGACCATGCTCTCTCTACACGATAAAAGTGGTTTTAAAGTGATTAGGACACTGACAATTCGGAATGTTCCCTTGTTAGTCGATGAAATGAAAGTCGGCAGATATGTAGTGGTGAGATTCAGTGCTGGTAGCGGCGCTGATATTTGCTGCGCAGGATCCAATAACAATAGTAGAGTGAACTAAATTTATTATTCTTGGTGCCATTCGAAGGCCCTGTTTCGTTTCGTTTGAAAAAATTTTGCCAGTTTCGTTTCGTGTTTCGATTTATGCTAATGTGGGACGGCAGCGCCGATAGTCGCCGCCTGGGAAATTTTTGAGGAATTTAAAAAATTTTTATAGAGCTCAAAAAAGAAATCGTAATTCCGACCACAAAAAGCTCGGTAAAGTGGTTAGATTTCTTTTTTGAGCTCTGTAAAAATTTTGTTAAATTTTTCAAAAATTTTCCAGGCGGCGACTATCGGCGCTGCCGTCCCACATTAGCATAAAATAGAGCTTATTTTAAGATAGCGGCAAAAAAAGTAGAGCAAAAAGGCATCAAATTTTGATTGTTCCGGTGCTTTTGAGTTTTTCCTTTCCTTTCCAACTCTGATTTTCTTCGACATGTAAAACTTCAGTGAGAGACAATTTTTGAAAAAATTTTTTTTTTGCTTTTTGAACAAGTTTAAGGCAAAAAATGACCCTTTTTTGTCCCTATTTTCGACCTTGGTGCCTCTGGTTGAGCTTTCTTTATGGCATCACTGATTCAGTTTTAAAGTGACATTTTTCAATTACTTATATATCAAAGCAAAGGCGACAGATTAAACTATAAAAAAACAATCGTCTAATGAAATGCAAAGTTTATGCTGACAGAACAGACCCAAAGATTTACAAAGTAAGCCGAAAACTAATAAAAATAAAACCGATTAACAAAAAGTGGTCAGATGTCACCGTGTAATCAATCAATCAATGATCACTTTGTTTTTTTTTCTTTTCACGTCATCATCAATTCTTTCCTTATTCCCATCATTGTCCGTTTTGAGTTTCTTTCTCTCTTTGATTTAGTTTTGTCCCCTCTTTTTCTTCACTCTGAGCTTTGGCTTCTTCACATGGGTCCTTGACCATCGCACCATGAACTTTAAGCTCGTACAACTTAAATAATTGGCCCAAATTTGTTTCTAATGGTTTAAAATTCTCTCCTTCGTCGTCGAAATCAATGTTTTTGTTCATGTTTTTAAGTAATTCCTTAGCATCGTTATCCGTTACTTTTTCATCAATTGTTTTCCAACCCGCACAAATTTGATTTAAATTAGAGACCGGACAAGGCCGGGCCCTGTACAAGGTTTTGCAAGGCCCGGCAACCCGGCCTTGCGTTTTTTGGAAAAAAACAAGGTTGACAAGGTTACAAGGTTGACAAGGTTTTGAGCGGCAAGGCCCGGAACCTTGCAGTTTTTTTTTTTGAAAAAGGCCAACCCGGCCCGGCCTTGTGGAATTTGACAGGATTTTACAAGGTTATGATCTTGGAAAGAATAGTTCATTTTTATTTTTTTTCAAATCCAGCTCAATTACAATTATTAATGTCCATTTACACTTAATGATAAAAGGTTGTTATTATACCAAGACAATCGTTTCCATTTTTGGGTTTTTAACCTTACCAAAAACATATTTGGAATTTTTTTACAACCTTGTAACCTTGTACAGGGCCCGGCAATTTAAAACAACAAGGTTGACAAGGTTACAAGGTTAACAAGGTTTTGAGCGGCAGGGCCCGGAACCTTGCTGCTTTTGAAAAAGTCAGCCCGGCCCGGCCTTGCGGATTTGAAAAATCCGGTCTCTAATTTAAATCTAAACTTGTAATTTTTAACAAAAAGTGTTAACAACACTTCCAATGTTTGGTGCTTAAAAATGAAATTGTTACTACCGTATTTTCTCTAATAGAAGCACCGGCGCTTCTATTTTTCAATCACTCTCAAAAGGGTGCTTCACTTGAAGGGGGTGCTTCAACTAGAAAAGTGCTTCTATTAGAGGATTACGGTACCTTAACGGACATGATGGCAAATCATTAACGGTGAGAGGCGGAGAGTAACCCAAATTTAATTTTACAGAAAAGATAACAACCTTAATCCATTCTCTTCAAAAGACTCATTTTGGCTTTGTGGTTCGGTAGGGGACATTAAAAATTTTTCAAAAAAAGAAACCCATTAGATGCGTAAGGTTCTCTATTGCACGGAAATTTTTCCAGACAAAGAACATGTTTTTTTTCCCCGAACTAACCACAGTTTCTAGCCATTTGGGATTTCAGAATGGTCTTTTGGCTAAAAATTATTTGAGCAATGTTTTTACAATAGGACATTTTCTTCAAAGAAATGCATAGATTTTTTTAAAAAAAATCTGCGGGAGGGGTGGTAGCTTTTTTACTAAACGCGCAACCCATTTTGGCACGTTTTTTCCAGGTAGCAGATTTCAAGAAAAACTTAATAAAAATTATTTTCAGGCCCTAAGATTCAAGAAAAAAAATTTACGCAAAATTTTTCGATTAACCAAGAATTCTTAAAAATTAAAAGATTTTCTTGAAACTTAGGGCCTGGAAATAATTTTTATTAAGTTTTTCTTAAATATCACCTTAAAATTTTTTTGAACAAAATTTTTTTTTTGAATCTGCGACTAAAATGACCCGATTCGTTGTGGTTTTATAAAGGGAGAGGGATATTAATAAAAGAAGGGTCCACATAATCAAATTTACTGCACCTCCCCACCCGCTAATGACTTGCGGAGTCTAACACTTTTATATAGAATGATAATGCTATTAATTAAAAAAAATATTTTTCTCTGTTTCATAAATTTTGTGTTAAGGTGATAAATTTGACAAATAATAAAGCATATAAAATAAAGAGCATAGCTTTATTATTTTTTGATGCAATGATTTCATAAAATTAAGATTTTTACGGCGACGATTTCAAATTTGAAAAATCGGAAAACCGGAATTCCGATGCCCAAAATTTTTTTCGGAAATCGGAAATCGTCGCCATCCCTGATGCATATGGTCGTTTAACAACAAAACATCCCGCCATATTAATTAATAAAATACCTAATATTTGTGCATCAATTCTTATTTTCAAAATGAGTTTCCACAAATCCTCGTAACATATGTGTGCTCTTATTGGATTTGCTTCTATAGGATTTGAAATATAATTTTCTATCAATGATCTGAAATAACGCGGCTCCCATTTTAAATTGTACATGTCAATATTGTAGGCAATGTTTGGTTTGTTCACCTCCATTGTCGCAACAGTGCAGCAGCACATGATCAGAATGATTAAAAAAAGAATAGCGAATAAATTAAACAAATTCATTTGCTCGTCTATAAATAATTTTTATTATTTTATTTAAATTATTTTAGTTTTTTATGAGTGTTCAAAGAACCTAAACAGTGTCAAAAAAAATCTGTGCAACCGAACCCCAAAATCTCAGGGTTTTTGATTTTAAAATGTTACTTTAAAAAGAATCCTCATTCAAAAGACAATGTATTTAAATGGAATAGTTAGAAAAAATTTAATTTTATAAATTTTTTTATTCAAAGAATTGAGTTTATTTTAATCATCTATAAAAATGCAATTCTTAGCCATAAAGCCAAAGAAATATTTCTTTAGATAAAAAATAAAATATATGGGTTAAAAAATTGGGTTCAACGCATGTTTTATGGACAATTTTATCATACGTATCCATAAATTGGGCAAAAGCCGAAAATCTATTTTATGTCCTGCCTTTGTTTGCAATTATGCCACTGATTTTGCCAATATTTTAATGCCTTTTTTTCGACATTGACATATTTCCCTCTCTTTGTTTGAAATTATGCCACTGATTTTGCCAATATTTTAATGCCTTTTTTCCGACATTGACATATTTCCCTCTCTTTGTTTGAAATTATGCCACTGATTTTGCCAATATTTTAATGCCTTTTTTCAGCAATTGGCATATTGCCCTCCCTTTGTTTGAAAATTATGCCACTGATTTTGCCAATATTTTAATGCCTTTTTTCCGACATTGGCATATTGCCCTCTCTTTGTTTGAAATTATGCCACTGATTTTGCCAATATTTTAATGCCTTTTTTCAGCAATTGGCATATTGCCCTCCTTTGTTTGAAATTATGCCACTGATTTTGCCAATATTTTACCCCGACCCGGCATCCCCGACCCGACTGTCTTTTTGGGTCTCATCCCCGAAACGATCCCCGACATCCCAACCAGGGCTGGGCGAAACTCAACGAAAGACCCAAAACGAAACTAAAATTTTTTCGAAACTCTAAATTTGAAATGCAAAAACCGAAATTTTTGAAATTGAAACGAAATTAAAATTTTTGCTAATTTTCTTTTTATCAATATATTAACGGATAGAAATTCGCTCAAATATTTATGGCACCAAAATATAATTTTTTTAAAAGGGTGCTGTCGCGTTTCTTACAAACTGCCGCCCTTGCGCGTTTCTTAACTGCCAATTTTACTGAATTGCCGACTAAATTCATTCATAACTTTTATCAGAACTCAAATTAACAATCTTGGCATTATAAGATACACCTTTAATAGCTCTATTAATTGGCTAATTTAAAAAAATTTTATTATTGAAAAAAGGACCAAACCAGTTGAAAAAATGCCATAACCCTTGAAAACATAAGGTTTTTTTTTTTTAATTTCTATATATGATTGAGCGAATATCATATGCTGTCATAAGTAGGGACCGGATTTTGTGGCATTTGCCTTTTTTTCTGCGCATTTTTTCGTTATATTAAGGAAAAAAAGGCATTTTCTACTTGGTTTGAGGCTTCTACGTTGACTTTTATAATGCCTTTGTTTGCCTTTTTCGCGATTTTCGTGCCTTAAATGCCTTTTTTGGCATTTTGCCATTTTGATGCCTTCTTTGGCATTTTTGGGTTCTGTTTTTCAGAATTTTTGAGAAATTCCCTAAAAAATGCTATAAAAATGAAAAATAGACCCCTAAGGATTGACCTTTCTAATTTTGAAAAAGTACACATCTGAGAATGGAGAAGTTTTCAGAAAATTGCACCATAAAATTTAATTTTTTTATCCATAATTATTGTTCTCAAAAAAAAATTTCTTCTCATTTTTTTAAATCAAAAATCTTTATATTTATTTCGCTTATATCCTGTGATGGGAAAAAGCTTTTTCTGTGTAAAAAAATATGCTTTAAATTTGGCATTAAAACACCAAGAACAAATGTGCGAAAAAAAATTTTAAGTGCCTATTTTCATGCCTTTTTCAGGATTTTTGTGCCTTTTACATGCCTTTTTTGCAATTTTTTGGTGCCTATTATAGTGCCTTTTTCGCGATTTTTGGTGCCTTTTTTTCGGTCTCTTGTCATAAGATACCGTATTTCTTCTAATAGAAGACCCCGTTCTATTAGAAGACCCCCTTCCATTATAAGACCCCTTTTGAGTAGGGTTGAACAATATAAGACCCGGGTCTTCTATTAGAAGAAATACGGTACCAAGATTGTTTATTTGGTTGGTTGTGAGAAAAGTTATGAGAAGTTTTCTTCGAAAATCCCGTAAACAATGAATACGGAACTGCTGCAAACCGACACCATTTTGAAGATTAAAGGATATATTAATGCGGTGGTTAATGTATAGCACATCCGACACGAGCTGGACCTATCTGATGGACTCCAACTCTCCCCCCAAGAAATGCCCGACCACTCATTTTTGACCACCCAAAACTTCTCAGAAGCATTGAGTTGGAAAGTGCTACCCCAAAACCATCTTGTTCCCCAGTCTTTACTCTATCAGAATGTCGCTTATTTATTTCACTCAAAAATTTTTGACGGGTTAGGTGCCGCACTTAATATGCTGAGGTCGAGGTAACGTGGGGCAGTACCTCAGCTCAAAGATCGGCCAGGCACGTTTCGGCCCCAGACTCGTTTAGGACTTTGTAACTTTTTTCAAAGTCAACCAAATTTCACAAATTTGGTATCATTCTAAAGCTTTAAGTGTTTAGAAGGTATGAATAAGCTATTGCTAATCGATTGACCAACTTAAAAAAAGTTACAACATCAAAAACACTAAAAAGTCAGAATTTTGGTATTTTTTGGTTCATACATTTTCTGTAAATCGACTATTCTTTAAGACTTTTAGAAGTCTAATAGAGCTCATGAAGAGCTTTCGAATGATAATAAATTTGTTGCATTTGGTTGGCATGAAAAAAGTTATGATACTTTAAATGTTGGTGGGGCCGAAACGTGGGGGCCGAAACGACCCCGACCCCTCAAATTATAGGTATTATGCGACTACAAGTCAAAAGTCAAATTTTTAAAAATCAACAAAAGGGCGCGTAGAATTGCAAATACTAGGCGCCAAAATTATTTTTGAGGCATAAATGCCACAATTTGAGCTAAGATTTCGTTAAAGGGATCTGCTCCACATTTAACATCTCGCGCCAGAGGAATTCCCATAAGAATTGTAGTCCCATAACAGCAAAGTACCAAATGATATTTAAAAACATTGTGTCCCGCATCTTCTCGGCGAATCGTCCGTCTTGGCGAACCTTCCTGCTCACAGAAAGGAACAAAATTCTGAGCGGCCGATCCGAAGTTGACAGGAATGGAGTTTCCGGAATTCAACAAACCAATGGGTAGTCACAAAGAAATTTATCATTGTAAATTTATTTTCATATTTATTACAAAATTACTGCAAAACTGGAATAATGAATGGAATAATTTTCTGCATTTTGAAAAAAAAAGAAGCTCAAAAATCGCTTTTTTTTTAGGGGTGCGCCGACATTTGTGGTCTGGACATTTGCAGACCCAGCCAAAAAGCGAATATAACAAAAATTAAGCAGTGCGGACAAAAAAGTTGACAGATCTAAGAAATTGATGCCGATCCTGTTCATGTACGCTCTAATTAATGGAAAAACGTCTAGAATTGGGGCCGCAAATATCGGCCGCAAAAGTCGTTTTTTGGCTGTGGCTGCAAAGGTCGTAACACGTACAAATACCTGAAAACTGATTACTTTTATGTATTTTCCATTTCAGCATGTGGAGAAGAAAGTGAAACGAAGTCGTGAGAGAGAGAGAGAAAATAGAGTACGGGGAGATAAGAGAGAAAGAGTGGAGAGAGAGAATGAAAAAAAAACACAGAAAAAATTTTGTTTTTCATTTCTTGCTGGTAATGTGTTTGTTGTGATAGGTGTGGGCCTAAACATAGGAAAAAAGCGGCAATCATAAAGAACATTGGTCCCGAAATTTTTCTTTATAAAATTTTAAAAACACATTTTAGAGGTAATTTGAGGCCGTGCTGGGACGTTTCTTAAAAACCGCCACTATGGGCGTTTCTTAAATCCGCCATTTTTACTGAATTTTCGACTAAATCAAGTCATAACTTTTCTCAGACCCAACCAAATTAAACAATCTTGGTATCATACAATACCCCTTATATTGTTTTATAAGCTTGCAAAATTTCAGACTTCATTAAGCTTTTCAATAGTTATGGCAATTTTTTCCACTTTTCTAGCTCCAATTTTTTTTTAAATTAATAAATTTTTTGAAATTTATCTAACTTATAGAGCAATTCAAGGGCTATCTTAGGAAACCAAGATTATTTCATTTGGTTACGTTTGAACAAAGTTATGACTTGATTTAATCGAAAAATCAGTAAAAATGGCGGTTTTAAGAAACGCCCATAGTGGCGGTTTTTAAGAAACGACCTAGCACCATTTGAGGCGCTGAGCACGAATCTGACCTTATTTTTGACAAATTCCGAACCCCGAACCCGAATTCGTACATTAAAAAAAAATTTGTTTTAATTTACTGCAAGTATTGCTTAAGCTCTGGTAGTGTATAAATTGATTGTTTCACGTATTCACCGGGTAATAATGGGATATTTGATCGATAATCGTGTCGAATGCGGTCAATATTTTTTTCCCGTTAAACTGTCTCCACATGTATTCGTCACAATAACTCGGCAAAAATTCGCGACTAGTCCCAGACATCGCCATGAACTTCGTTTTCAGGTTCTTCCAAAAACACTCAACATGCTTTGTATGGGCTCCGGGGATGGGATCGACTAAATTTGAACACTTTTACACAATCAGTGCTTAAGCAATAATTGCAGTAAATTAAAACAATTTTTTTTAATGGTCGAAATCGGGTTTTGGGTTCGGAATTTGTCCAAAATAAGGTCAGACTCGTGCGCAGCGCCTCAAATTACCCCTAAAACTGTGTTTTTAAAATTGTACAAAAACAAAAAATTTCGGGACCAATGTTCTTTATGATTGCCAAAAAAGCAAATTGTCCAAATCTGATTGTAGGATTTTATGAGATTTTAGATGAGAAAAATGCTTTACAGCAAGCTTTTTCCAAAAAGTTTCAAGTCCGAGAGTCTATAAAACATATGTTTCACTATTTATTTGTTCTTGTGCAATCTACATTTGCACCACAGAAATTAAATTCGCGACTTTAGCGCCACTCAGTTATTTTGCCAATTGTGTTAACGACGGAGAGGGGGGGGGGAACAGAGGAACCGCAAACCAATTAATCAACGAATTGACAATAAACAACTAACTTCTACGCGCTTTGCGTCTTTTTTTTGTTGCTAGAATTCTATAATCAGCCGGAAAAAATTGAAAAAATACCGAGATTTTTTTCCATAAAACTCCTAACTTTTTTAAAGTTTAATAAATTTTTCAAAAAATTCCTACTTTTTTGTAATTTTCTTAAAAGGCTTTGTTCTCTTTCAATTTGGTACTAATTAAATTCTATTTAAACCGAATTAATGTTTTGTTACGCTAAACTAATCCAGATGATAAAAAATAATTTACTATAAATGGTCAAACAAAAAAGAACTGACAGAGGCAGAAAGAAATCGACTGATTTTTTAACACATTAATATTTTCCATCACTCAATCAGTGAGCTTCTTCATTGGTCGGTCCACCAGTTCCAGGCATTCCTTCGGCACCGGCCGACTGGTCCATCTTGGTGATGATCGGATTGCAGATCGCCTCCAGCGCCGCCTGGTTGCTGTTGAGCCAAGTCAGCAGCTCAATGTGTTTGTCCAACACTTTTTTCTTGTCATCCGCGCCGATCGTATCCGTCAACTGACAATTTCTTTCCAGCTGAAATATCGCATTAACTTACACTAGGGTAAAATAGATTAATTCGTTGAAAAAAATTCTCAGAAAATGGCTATTTTTAGGCTAAATTCCGTAACAAAATAGATTCTAAATTTTCCCCGGTGGCGCCTACCGGCACCACCAGACCATTTTGCTTAAGTTTTCTCAAACTTTACTCTAAAACAACTGTTTTTTGGACAAACTCTGTTACCAAAAATACACCCTAATTTTAAAAATTCTCCGACTGTGCCTATCGGCACCACCAGACTCGCCACCCGTCCACTAAAATACTGGAAAAAAATTAAACCATAGTTAAGTTAATATTAGAAAAAAAAATATTTTTTAAAACTTGATACATTTTTGCAAATTTAATTAATTTTAAAAAATTCCCTCGTCCATTTGTTCAAAAAGGAAATTTTGCGCTGGCAACCCTATCTTATTTTACATCAATTCTCCTTTTTTGACCTTTAATTTAAAAAGAATTATTTTATGAAATTCACTACAACAAAAAACCAACTTACTTATCATCAGCAGCCACCCAAAAATGAACGGCGAAGTCGAGGGCTAACAGCACTTCTTCCAACGGCGAGCAATTCTTCTATTGCTTCACCCGCAAGGAGTAGCTTAAAATAAAAATAAATTTAATTTAAATCAAGAAAAGTCTATTGGATTTTTACATGATATCCATGGCAATAGCTTTGCCCCGCCCCCCCCCCCCCCGATTCAAAAACCAAAGGAAATATTGTCACAAAATTTGGTTAAAATGGATTTAAACCTACTAAAATATCCCCCCGTCTACTAAAACTCAGCCAAAAAATTATTAAAACTATAGATAATTTTTTTTTAGAATTTTAATATACATTTTTTGCAAAGCTTAAATTTTCGAAAACTTCCTCCTCCGATTTGCTAAATAGCTGCCACTGTCCCCTCTCACCCGGCTAATTTGGCATCCCACCCACCACCCCTTCCCTTTTCACCTTCTTTTCCATCAGAAAAAACGCTCCGACCAACAGGGCCAAAAGCCCACACCCCAATCCCAATTGAGCCCTAAAATGCTCTATTGTTGTTTCTTCCTCCTCCTTTCCACATGGCATACAGCCAAGGCAGCGAAGCGGTGCTGCTGCCTCCCCTGGCAGCTGATGGAGAGGATGAGAAGGAGGAGGATTTTCTAAATGCATTTAAATAATCTGTTGTCCTTCAATAACCTCCAATTGTTCAAAAAAAGCTAGAATTCCCACTCCCCTTCTGTCTTTTTTATCATAGCGCCAATTGTTAATTCAACTTTTGGAACTTTTCTAAAAAAAATGTTCGAACAAAAGCATTTTTTGTGTCTCACCTTATTTCCTCCATTGCTTTTCCGGTCATTGTTGAATTAATAATTTTTATTTCTAAATTAATGAAATTTTTTAATTAGCAATGTTTTTAGATTGGATTGAGTGGAGTTATATGTGCTTACATTCCTTTCATACCTTGAAATTCATTTAAAAGAAATATTTGGTGCTTAAGAATCGGGGTTTTGTCCAAACTCGGGTTATTAAGATTCAAAACTTTAAATGTCAGCTAATTTGACAAAATAGTTCAAAATACCGTTTGCAATGGTTCTGCTATTTCCGCACAAATGTTCGTTTAATTATACAAGGGATCTTAGAAGAACACGAGTCGGGAGTACAAATTAATGTCCTAAATATAATTAAAACAGCGAGTGGCACTCGAGGTAAAAATTGAAAAAAAACTTCACAGAAAGAAACGAAATGAATGAAGAAATTCTTTTTCTTCGAGGCTTTATATTAGGGATGGATGTTAGAAAGAAAAAAAATGAATGAAGATAAATCTTTCCCTTATGATTTTTTGGCGGGGACCGGGATCCTAAACGCGGACTGGTGCCGAAAAACCAAATAAAAACCCGACCCCTAAATGGGAGTAGAAAAGTGTAAATCCATATAACCTCGGGGCCCTCGTTATATTAGTTGTTAGCTACTTCGATTTCCTATTTCGGCAGGGGTCAACTCCATCAAATTTGAATGATTTCGTGTTTTGAAGCATTCATTCTTCCATTAAGCCATGTCAAGCAATTTATTTATTAACATGCCAAAAAGCAATATTTTGATATTTGCAAAAAAAAGTAGTGAGGGTTTTGTGAATTTAAAACAAAATTTTTTTAAAGATTAGGAAATTTTTTATTCTTGATGAATTACTAGAGCTCATGAAGCTTTTTAAAATTATAGTAAGTACGCAGAATTTGGTTCTCCGCGCCAAGTTTGACGGGGGATGCAGCGATACAAGACAGGTACGCGAAGAACGAGCCTTAGAGGGGGTCGGGATCAGGGATGTTCCAGTACGGAAAAAATGTCGGGTCGGGTTTCGGGGCGAGAAAAAGACCGGGTTTCGGGCTTCGGGTGACCCGGAACATCCCTACTAGGGATGAGACATAAGCGAATACGGGAGAAAAGTCACTGAACCACCAGGGCGGTATATTATTGGATATTTGTATATTAGTGAGAAGGACCAAATGACAAAAATGTGAGAATACAAAACAAGAGAGAAGCAAGCAAAATTCGAAGACAATGTTTGGTGGGTAATTCGGGATTAAACTAAACGTGATTCGACATTTGTGGATAAAGGGCCAACTCCGTCTTTCCAATTTTTTTTTGAAATTTTGCCTTAAAAAAAACCTAACCACCCCCTAGTTTTTACTGAAAACTAATCCCTTGTTTTTCTAAAAACCTAACATAACTTTTTTCAAAACTATCCCTAAATTTAGCCTATATTTTTTTTTGAAACCTAATCATTTTTTTTGAAAACCGAACCCAAATTTTTTGGTAAATACTATGGCGGGTCTCCCTTATTTTTTTGAAAAAAAATTCAGCCACACGGACGCCTGTGATCGTGAATGGAGAACCTTAGCAAGCATTTTTTCGTGTTTTTTTGAAAAAAACAAAGCTTAAAATTTACAAAAAAAAAAATTCTGAATACAAAAGAAAAAATAAATGCAATAACAGAGTGGTAACAATATTAAGTGTGGTCACACATACATAAACAGTTTAGTTGGTAAATTCAATGTAAAAAGGCAGAAAAAAATAAATAGAAATAAACAAATGAATGAAAAAGATTTTCCTTCGTGACTTTTAAACTGGGGTTGGACGAGAAAGAAAAAAAATGAATGAAGATAAATCAATTTCTTAGTGACTTTTATACGAAAACAAATCGAAAATTTTTTGGACGAAGATGACAAAATGCATTATTTCGTGAACACTGACCCGGACTCACCCTCTTTTTATTCAAGTTGTTGGAACATTACGAGAAAGCTGATAACGCACAAGACCGCAATACATTTTTTGTAAGCCTCAGACCATAATTGAAACAACTATCTGAATCCCGGCATAAATGGGCTCTAAATGAGAGTGGGGCTATACTCGAGGGGGCTTTAAAGTTCAAAGCCCCTCAAATAACGCGGATAGGAGCTCTACTCGTGGGGGGGGGCGGGCGATCTTCGAGACTTTATTTTTTATTAATTTACATTTCGATACGGAATACATAATGAAGAGCGAGAGTCAATACATTTTTCTATTCAAAAACAAAAAAATTTATCAAGTAACTTTTTTGCTTAATGCTTAATCGCTTAACAAATGCTTATTACTATCTTCTAAACATATATACCTTTCGAATGATACCAATTTTGTGAAATTTAGTTAACTAAGGAAAAAGTTATGACCTCTTAAACACGTCTCGCACCAAAATGGCCGCACCCAAATGACCCCGGCCGGGGGAGGGAGAGGTGAAGGGTGCTGGCGCGTTTCTTAAATTCCGCCACCTATGCGCGTTTCTTAAATCCGCCATTTTTACTGAATTTTTGACGAAATCTTGTTATAACTTTGCTCAGAAGCAACCAAATTAAACAATCTTGGTATTGTAAGATAGCCCTTGGGTTACTCTATTAGCATGATTAATTTCAAAAATTTCATTAAGTTTTCTAAAGGATATAGGTAAAAAACTGGAAAAAATTGCCATAACTTTTGAAAAACTTAATGAAATTTTTTCAAATTTGTATATGTGATAAAGCCAACCAAGAGCTATCTTACAATACCAAGATTGTTTAACTTGGTTGCTTCTGAACGAAGTTATGACAAGATTTCGTCAAAAATTCAGTAAAAATGGCGGATTTAAGAAACGCGCATAGGTGGCGGAATTTAAGAAACGCACCAGCACCGAGGTGAAGGACGAAGAAAACGGACGGGTGGACGACGAGACGCCATTCACGGCTCGCAAAGGTCGGCGATGGCATCGCCGCCCAAACCCATCTTCGACGATGATGACGAAGCATTGCTGGGAGAGGAGATTGCCCCTTCCAGGAACTGTGAGCCATTGGACAAATTACAAATTTCATTATTTGTATTTTACTAATTTTAAAAGTGTAAATTTGTGAAAAAAAAATTTATCGACGAAAGGTTGGCTATCAGTTTGTTCTTGTCACTGGCAGTAGTCGTTCAGCTGCTCCGTCTTCTCACTGCCGTACTCCTTGACTCGCGCTGTTGCAAGGCCAATTTCTCACGCATAGCCTTTAAAAATTGTTATAAAATTTTTGCGATTTAAAGATTTTACCAAAAGAAAAACAATGCCTTTACAAAATTGTCAAATTCCCTTTGTACGCGTCCAGACGGCACGAGTGCAAATGCACAAAATCGGTGCAGACGGTGTTCAAAAATTTACGGTCCTGAAACACGGTCAGAATGGCGCCATGCCATTCCTGTGGGAGTTAGTGCGAAACATTTTAAAAACTGACCATTTTTGGTCAAAAATAATATATAAAAAAACCCCTCATTTTTGAGCCTCAATCTGCACCTCCGGACACCCGGTTTTATTTTGGAGTAAAAAAAAAATCTTCGGGTTCCCCCTCCGGAAATTTTCCCTGGTTGCGGACCTGCCGGTGCCTGAACTGGCCACCCACTTTGAAGTAAAAGGACTCGAATTCAGAAAATCCGGCATTAAAAAGAAATGGGTTTTGTCATCAAATTTATTCAAAAGGAATTATTTAAGTATACTTGTTAAGGAATGACTGTACCATGTTTGTTGGCTCATCCAAAAGTGGCAGGTCGGGCTTGATGAATAGTGCACGGGTCAATGCCACACGCATTCGCCAACCGCCTGAAAATTCGCTAAAAAAAATTCTTTTACTGCTCCTCGCCCATCAACCGATAGTTATACGACTTTTGCGGCCAAGACTTTGCGGCCCAGACATTTGCGCCTATGTCCTATAATCGTTTCAAATTGCATTGCCTTAATCCCAAATGCCCTATAAGGATTAATTATTGAGAATAAAACATTTTTGGCTCTTTAGGTAATTCATTGGGGTGTTTTTAAAATTTGTGATTTTTTTCAAAAATCTCTAAGAACGCAATTCTCGAGCAAAATTCATGAATTAGCGTCTATTATAGCTCTTTAAGGAATAAGGATAATGCAACATAAATTTTAAACCAATTTTGGACATAACCGAAAAAGTCGGGCCGCAAGAGAAAACTTAAGGTAAACGGGGTCCGGTGGTGCCGATAGGCGCCACCGGGAAAATTTGTTCAATTTTGTGTTTGTTTTGTTAAAAGATTTTAACACAAAAATAGTCCAATTTGGGTACTTCTGGGATAGTTCTAAAAAATCTAATTATATGTGCAATGGTTTTGTTGAAAAAAAGCTTTCTGGCGGCATCGAAACCAATCAATTTTTTGTCTCCATTTTTTATTTTTTTTAACCGAAACCGAAGACTTAAATAACCTGGTGTTGCCGATAGGCGCCGCCGGAAAAATTTTAAAAATTCATGGCCAATTTGTTGATAGATTTTCTTCAAAAATAGTCAATTTTGAATTCTATGATATGCTTCGTTGGGATTTTTCCGGAGTCCGGTCCGGTGCCTAGCACTACTTAAAACTCTAGGATGAAATTGACCCGATGCAATCTGACCGTCTATTTTAATCTCAGTTAAAAGGGGTATTTCAATACCAATTTTTGCATTTCAAAAGGGGGCTATAATCGAGAGAGGGGGAGGGGATCTATTCGAGTAAATACGGCACTTGATAACATTAGAAAGATCTTCAAGAGTTCTAGTAATTTATCAAAAATAAAAATAAAAACTGTAAACTCACAAAAAACCCAAAAATTTATCACATCATAAACTTGGCTTAGACTGAGTTCACCGACCCCTACCGATGTAGATTTTCGAAGAAATTTTTCTGAGAAAAAATTCGTCATAACTTTTCAGCCCAATAAATTACTGGTAAGTTTGGTACACAAACTGTTAAAAATTTTATTTGGAATTTATTCGAATCCGCACCCCGGGGGTTGGAGTTTTAAAATCTATAAGCCTAATGATGAGGAGACCAATAAAACTTCAACTTCCGAATGATTGATTTTAAATTTTGCCTTCAAATTTGAAAATATTGCATCTTCGTCCTGGGAATATAGGAATTTTTGGATTCATATTCAGTGTTTGGTACACCCAAATTTTTTTTTTTTAATTGCCTCAGAGCTTGGATTAAACCTGAACTTTCTGCCTGAATTTTAGAGTTAAAAAATTAAATTTTATGGAAACAAATATTGTAGTGTTTAGTTTTTTTCGAATTTTGAATGCTTGCTTCTGTCTTCAACATTGCATGGCTCCAGACGTGGAAACTATGACCAGCAGGCTCAATACACCATTTTTGGTCGTTTTTATAATAGCCTCAATGCTTCGCAAACTGAGCAAACTTTTTTGTGTTGCGGAGGATTAGCTAATTACTCATTGCATCAACGTACAAATTTGAATTACAAATTATTTTAAATTTGGTGCGCCTAAGGCGCAGGTCAAACCGGTAATAAAATCAAAAAAAATAAAAGTAAATATTGGATTATTTTTGAATAAATCTTTTTCACAATTGTTTTTTCTAGATCGATTAATTTTTTTAATTTTAAAGTTTAAAAACTTGTGTAATTCTTTAAATAGAAATAAGAAAATTAATTAAATTTTGAATGATTGTTATGGTAATTTGTTTTCCGCATTGGTAACTATCGGTTTATCTCTGCCTACAAATTAATAGTGTCTAAACTAATTAATTGATTGATGATGGCTGGGGGACAATCGAAATTAGAGTGAGCCAGCAATGAATATTACACTAAAGGCATTGACATTTTTTCCCTATCGACACGCGATTCAAATCAAATTTGCTCTCCAAAAATAGATTCTTTTGCTTTATTAGCCGCGGTATAAATATTTGTTAAGTTTTAATTCTAAAAAATTCGTTTTATCAACAGAAAAGGAATCGAAAAGTTAAAAAAGGAACCCCAAAAAACTAAAAATTGAATAAAAAATTGGTCGGTTTGACTCATTTGATTCGCGATCACTTTCTTTTCTCTTCTTCCTACCATTGGTCAGTGAATTCCAATTTTCTTTGTCTTTCACTGATCATTTTTCTCCCCCCTTCTTCGTCTTCACTCTGAGTTTTGCCTCTTCACATGGGTGCCTCACAGTCTTTTCCTTCATTTCCTCTGGGTACTTCAACACCATCGGATTATGGACAATCAGCTCATACAATTTAAATAATTGGCCCAATCTTTTTGCAACGGTCGCAAAATGCTCTGTTGATTCGAGTTCAAACTCATAGTCATCCATTTGTTTAAGAATTTCCATGGCAGCGTTTTTCTGTTTTTCAACATCTTCACCATTTAGTAATTTTAGGATTAAGTTTGCACCCGCACAAATTGCATTCAAATCTAAAAAAAATAAATAAATAATTAGTGCCCAAATGTGTGTTAATAATGAAATCCTTTAGCAGCACAACACGAAGGATTTGTGCGGGCCTAAGTTGCGAATATCTTTCAAATGTTTACAGTGTACCAATAATGTTTTTGAGCAATTTGGGATTGGAAATAAGCAAATCATACATTTCGGGGTAAGTTTTTTTTTAGTTGTCCGGCTTTGAAAAAGAGACCTTTAATTTATATTTTCAAAAATGAAGGATCGGCGGTGCCGATAGGCGCCGCCGGGAAAAATTTTTTTTTGAAAATTTGTGTGTTTTTGGTACCAAATTTTGTGCAAAAACTAATCAACTTTGGGCATTTATTAACAGATTTTTCTCCAAGAATGGTAAATTTTGAGTTTTTTTTTTTTTTTGCAAAATTTGGTGATTTTAAAGATATTACTTTTCAAAAAAAAAATAGTTTTTTTCGCAACTATTTTTATTCCATAGATCAGCAAACACCGTCCTTCCCGCCACATTATAGTAATTATGAAATTGTATTTGTGCACCTATTCCTATTTGCGAAACGGGAATCCATAATTTCTTGTAATGGTAATGGGCACTCTTTGCTCTCTCAAAATCCACTGAATTAATTTGGTTTCTAATAATTGCTTTCAAGAAAGGACCATGGAAATTCAAATACCACGGATAATTGAGTTTGCCGGAATTTTCTTCATAAGTTAGTTCATTTATGTCTAAAAAGTTACCTAAAAAAAGAAATTTTACACAAACATTCGAAAAGATAAGAGATTTGATTACAAAAAATAATCACCATTTTTAGGTTGTTCCACAACATTACATTTATTTATGTTCACAAAATTAATCTAAGAAATAAAAAGAAAATTTTTTTTATAATAATTCTATTTTTTTTTTATAAATTTGCCTCAATTTCTCTCAGGTAATTGCGGTTGCCCCTTTCGAGTAGCAACGCTTGACCAATTAATACAAACGCTGACATTGCTGAACTCAGATGTAGTTCTCTGTCCTTGTACAAAAAAATTGGCTTCTCAATTGTCTTTGAAGTTGTCAAAGATTTGAAAAATTTGCCTAAAAAATTATTTTTTCACAAAAGATAAGGGGTGTAGCCATTTTTTTGATGATTGGCCGACATGTGCGGCGCGTGACCCAGAAAAAATTGTAGAGTAAACTAAATCTATTATTATTAGGGTCATTCGAACCATCTAAAAATGCTCTAAATTATACCAAAAAATCAAAAGAATTGATTGAGTTTCAGAAAAGTTATGACCTAAAATGTTCGAAAATTTGGGAACGTCTGTTTTTGATTATCTTTTTATCATAACTTTTCCGAAACTTAATCAAGTCTTTTGATTTTTTGGTATAAGGTTGAGCATAATTAGGGCTTTCGAATGACGCTAAGAACAATTAGCATAGTTCGTTCTACAATTTTTTCTGTATCCCGCGCCGCAAATGTCGGCGCCGCAAATGTCGCATCATCTTTTTTGATAACGACAATGTCATATTGCAAATGCCATAGTGAAAAATGATCAGTTTTTATCGCTTAAAAATCGTTAATAAACATTTGTAATTACTAATTTTGATACATATTTGGTATTTTTCGCATCCCTTATAATTATCTGTTAAAGCGGTCAGATATGGAAAAAATTATAAAATGGCCAAATGTTTAATGTAAAAATTTGTTCTTGATTTCTCATTAGGAGTTTATGTTAACCCGACCCCGTCGGGGGTGGGTGTGACGGGGTCCGGAGTCGAGGACTTTCCCGAAAAACCGCCAAAATTTCGGTCGCAATTCCAAACAATTGCCATGTTACAAAAAGAAAAAAACATTTTGACTTTTAGGTTGTTGCTGGCGTTGTTTCTGCAATTCCTCCCAATTCTTCACATATGCATCGACTGTCAATGCCATCATTTTCCACTTTTTACAAAATTCTATCAAATCTATGATATTTAACTCGTTGTTTCGGTTCTTGTTAAGTCTCCACGAGAAACAAAACCAGTGTTTCACCATATTCCGCCAAAAGTACGTTTTTCTCAGTGCCAATGCCTTGGCCATGTCCTCATCCTCTGTTGTCATGTCATCTTCGACCATTTCAATTGCCGTAACATTGTGGCATATGAACATAATGAGTAAACAGAGAATGGTGTATAAATTAAGCAAATTCATTTCCTTATAAAATAAACTTTTAATTTTAAATACTTTTTTCCTTAAATGTGTTCACTTTCATTTTTAGTCTATTTAAGCATCCATGATAATATTTAAGCCTTAAGCCAATGAAATAAATTTACCATACCTGCCCCTAAATTTGGGAAAATGCTGGCACCAATTCTATGCCATCCCCTGTTAGAAAGATTTGGCCAAAATTACAATGCCCTTTTGCAGGCATTGGCATTTTACCTCCCTTTTGTTAGCAAAAGTGTTATTTCCACGTTTCAATGTTTTTTTAGGGCATTGTCCTTTTGCACACCCTTAGAGGAAAACATGCAGAAAAAATTCTTAAATCTTTGTAAAAACATCTTTAAGATGAAATTCAAATAATAAAAAAGGAATCCTTTTCTAGTATGCTTCACAAAAACTCCGAGGCTCAGACCCAATTTTTTTTGAACCTATCCCAAAGTTACGAGGCGCCAACCCTCCAGGAGGGAGGAGGGGAGCTGGGGAAATATTTCTAATGAGAAAAGGCCTTTTTCGTGTTTTATTGCTTTTTATAAAAGTTCCCGACCCCCTGGGGTGGCGGGAGGAAATGGTACTAAGTATATACTCCGCGTACTCCCTTCTTCCACCCCCCGTCTTGTACAACTTTAATAATTGGCCAAATTCTTGTTGAAACTTCGGTTCTAATATGCGAAAAAGTTTGCCATCATTATTTACAAATAATTCCATGGCTTCTGTGTCAGTTTTTGTTGATTTCCAACCAGAACAAATTTCGTTTAAATCTAAAAATGTAAATTAATAACTATTAAGATAAAAAAATAATTTTGTTTTTTGAGTAAGGATCTGATGCGACAGAGACCTCGACTGGGATTGAGCTCGGTATCGTAGATTCTATCTTCAAAAAATTCGTTTATACCGACAGAAAAGAAATGAACATGAAACAACTAAATGGTGGATAATAAACAAATAACTGATCAGTTTGGCTCTTTTGATCAGCGATCACTTTCTGTTATCTTCTTCCTTTTCATCGATTCAGTGATTCCAATTTTCTTAGTCTTTCACTGATCATTTTTCTCATTTTTCGTGTTCACTTTGAGTTTTGCCTCTTCACATGGGTCCCTCATAATTATTTCCTTTATATCCGTTGAATATCTCTTCTCCACCAGGTCCTTGTCTTTCAGCCTGTACAACTCAAATATTTGGCCCAATTTCTTTCCAGCGATCTCAAAATCCTCTTTAGTTTTGAGTTCGAACACATCGTCACTTATCTTTTCAAGGATTGCCGGGGCTTCTTTGTCCTTTAGTGTGATATTTTCGTCATTTAGGAATTCAGTGATTGATTCTACACCAGCACAAATTACATTCATATCTTAAAAAAAAAATTAATAATTTATTTGTGCCCAAATTTGTTTTATATTAAATGAAACACATTAGTAAGAGAACAAATTTAGTGGGCCTATCAAATGTTTATGCACTCAAAACTCATATACAAGTAAAAAGGTTAAAGCCGCCGGAAAACGCTTATTAAATTAACATTATATTTTTCAAAAAAACCATTAAAGTTTTCAAGTCTAACAGTTACCATTTTTTTCTTTTTGCATCTTAATATTTTAAGAATTGACTACAGTAAAAATATCAAACCACTATATATGCATGCAAAAATGAGATGATCTTATTTCAACAAAATGTTTAAAGTAATTTTACATTGAGCCAACAAATTTTTAATTATAAAAAAAGGAAATCTAATTTATTATGTTTGTTTTTTTAAAGACTTTATTCTTTTTTATAAATTTTCTGTTATTTCACATTATTTTTGTCGTTTTTGATCAGCAAAACCCTCCCGCCCCCCTCCATAGTAATTATAAAATTGATATTTTTGTGTACCTATTCCAATTTCCAAAATGAGAGCCCACAACTTCTCGTAATTGTTATGTGCTATATCTGCTTTTATCCTATTTTCTTTTTCAATTAGGTCTTCAACACTAAAATCGAAAAGCCATTGATGTTCCATTAGTTTCACAGTAAAGCCCAAAAGCTTCCGATAATTCTTTGCGCCGGGTTCTCCTATATAATCTAGTTCGTTTAGGTCGAAATAAGTTCCTAAAAACTATTTTAAAATATTCGAAAAATTTAGGCATTTGTTGGCAAAAAATTCTCACCACCAATTTGTTGTACAACCGCTTTGAATTTACGCTTGTTCACAAAATCAATCTATATGTAAAAAAAAATAATTATATTAATTTTATTTTTTATAAATTTGCCTCAATTTCTTTTAGGTAATTGCGGTTGCCCCTTTCGAGTAGCAGCGCCTGAAAAATTAATACAAACGCTGACATTGCTGAACTCAGATGAAGTTTTCTCTTCTTGTATAGAAAAATTGGCTTCTCAACCATTGGCTTCACAACAGTCAATGATTTGGTTGATTTTTCCAAGGCATCCTTTTTTGAAAATGGCTCAGTTAGTTTCTTAATGAATTTTTGCTTCTCAAAAGCCAAAGATTTGGTTGATTTTTCTAAAAACATTTATTTTTAAAAATGTTGTGTTAAAAAATAATAAAAGAATAATTTTTTCTTAACTTTTTATTGTATATGACAATTTCCTTAATCTAAATAAAACCAGATCCTGTCAGGACTTTCAGGTCTCATGGTTCCTGACTCTGAACCAGAATTTTTGAAAATTCCGGTCTCTACAATTGCGGTACTACAAAAAACAATTTTTACCCTTATTTTGTTGTTGCAGTTCCTCCCAATTCGTCCCATACGCATCGGTTGTCAAAGCCATCATTTTCCAATTTTCACAAAAATCTATCAAATTTTCCATTGGCCCAAATTCGGGAAATTCAATTAGGTCCACTTTGAGTGTGTCTTTGCTACAGTACCATTTTTCCACCATATTCCTCCAAAAGTACGTTTTGCTCTGTGCCAATGCCTTGGCCATGTCAGTAGTATAAGGCCACGAATCTGGCCCCAAATTTTGGACCGAATGCTAAATTTTTTCCTTTCCCTCGCGCTCATATCCTTATCGCCGCGCGCGCGCGCGTGTGTGTGAGTGTGTGAGTGTGTGTTTGTGTGTGTGAGAGTGAGAGAGAGAGAGAGTGATGAGAGTGAGAGAGAGAGTGAGAGTCAGAGTGAGAGTGAGAGTGAGAGTCTGAATGAGAAGCAGAGTGAGAGAGAGTGAGAGTAAGAGTGAGAGAGAGAGTGAGAGTCAAAGTGAGAGAGTGAGGATGAGAGTGATAGAAAGAGCGGGAGTGAGAGTTAGTGAGAGAGAGAGTCAGAGTGAGAGTCTGAGTGAGGATGAGAGTTAGAGTGAGGATGAGAATGAGAGTGAGACCAAAAGAGATTGAGAGTTAGAGGGCGAGTGAGTGGGCGTTTGTAATTTTTCTCACAGTTTCTTCATCTTTTTTTGACCGGGGTTTCATCTTTATCCTGGTGAAATTTGACCTTAAAAGCTCATAGGGGGAAGTGTTTCGAATAAAAGTGAACAATGCCTAAACTTAACAAATATCACCTTTCTTTCTTTCCCTCTTTTTTCTTCGCTTCCTCACCCTTCGCCAAGCTCCCTCTTCCTGTCTGCCCTCGCGCACTTGCTCTATCGCTCACATACGCAAGCACTCCTTTCTTCTCTTTCCTTCATCTCGCACACTTTTTTGCAAATTCAAACGGGAATTTTCCCGCCATTCAGAAATTTTTTATTGCTTTGACCTGTCAGTCAATTAATTGGCGCATGCCGTCAATTTTTTATGACGGTTTTTTTACCACTCAAAAATCATTTTGCAAAGGCGGCAAATGGGTTTTATGAAAAGACGCCAATTTTGCACAGCACTGCGCAACGGCCGCTGCGCACCATTGCGCAATATTACGTAACTCTCGTGAAGGACGCGACGTTTTTATGCACGCACATTCGATCATAAAAGGCGACCCATTCACGGCGAAGAGGGTTCATTTCACCGCAGAAGGATCGAAGGGAGAGGGAGGGGGGCGCAAGTTGCCCCTCTGGGCACTGCCCGGTATGCAAATTTCCCTATCAATCATTTTCCAACCACAAATGCCACGGCAGAAGGAGGAGCCAAATGGGAGGACGCAATGACCAAGTCCATTTTCATCATTTCCCCCATTTTTGCGTTTTAATTTCCTCTTTTAGCAATGTCCTTCATCCCTCCCGGCACATTTGCATTTTTGTCACGAGAATATGGAGATTTTTCGAATCCCAATGCCGCATACAACCCCAACATACCCTATGACCCGAATTCACTGGCCGAACTTGCGTAATTTTTCACTAATAACAATTCCCTTTGTAAACCCTTTTTTCTTGAATAACGTTTCTTTATATTGCAGCAAATGGAGAAAGCAATTTCTGGAGGCAAAATATGGACCAAAACAACCAACACCACCATCATCACCGCCATCATCACCACCGCCATTTCGTGAGAACAACGCCATCCCAGTCATCATTGGTGAATTTACTTCCTTTTCCCACAATAAAAATAAATTTTAAAGGAAATCGACCAGACGAAAATTGTTGGGTTTTGAAAATTTTCGTTTCTGATTTTTTTCTTTTTTAGGGCGACATCTTCACAACGACGAAAATGATGGCGGTTACGAATCAGATGAGAACGACGAGCCGCCGATCATCCCACCACCTGTTCCACCGAATCTCCCAATTCTCAGGGTAGCTTATGGAAATTGTTTTAAGTAAATATTGAAAATATTTATTTGGAAAATATTTATAATGGCAGCTTTAACAAATTTTTCATCCAGGAAATTCTCGCACAGCTTCCACAACCTCTTGCACAGTTTCAACCTCATCACCAAATTGACCCGAATCATCAGGCAAGAATTCGTCCACAACCCGCGCCCGTACAACACCCAATTCCGTTGCGCGCCGTGCCACAGATTGGGGAGGTATAATTTAGCACGACTTAATGTAAAATTTTTCAACAAATCCACCTTTTGCTTGATTTCCAGCACATGCTAATGCCACCAGGTGTCCATGGTCCAATTCATGTCGTCCAAATGCCACCTGGTGTCCATGGTCCAATTCGTGTCGTCCAAATGCCACCTGGTGTCCATGGTCCAGTTCGTGTCGTCCAAATGCCGCCGGGTGTCCATGGCCAAATTCGTGCCGTCCAAATGCCGCCACCTGTCCAAGGCCCAGTCCGTCTCGCGCAATTGTCACCGGGTGTCCAAGGCCATGCTCATTTTGCCGAAATGCCGCGCGCGGTTCTGCCTCATGCTCTCGCAAATGAACCGTTTGGTCACGCAAACCACCCCGATCCAGCAAGAATGGCTGGCCAACAATTCCCTCCACAACCAAATCAAGTAAAAAAAATTTGCAGCCGTTTTATGGTCTCTATGTGTTTTTTTGACTTTAAGGCGCAGGGGAATGGACCTTTTCGAGTTATTCAACCAGCACAACACGCTTTTGCAAACGAACCATTTGGCCGTCCCAATCATCCGGTGCCAGCGCGACTGGTGGTCCGGCAACTCCTTCCGCAACCACTTCCGGTATTTTTTCAGTTTTTACGCAAAAATAAAATAGTGTTTTTTTATTTTTTCCCAAATCATTTAATTCTTTTGTTTTGAATTTCAGGCTGGCGATGGGAACCGCGCTTTTCATGCTGCTGAACAGAACCGTCCTGCCCCAGCGGTGCCACGCAGCCCCCCAATGGTGCTCGAAGTATTAAGAAGGCTGAGAGAATGGCGGGGACGCCCAAGAGACCCAAGACGTCCTCCCCAATGAATGAAAATCAATTGTGTTGAAATTTGTTGTTGTTTTTGAATTTGGGTTTGACCCCAATACTTGGAAAAAAACAATATGAAAATCCTAAATTATTTTAGATGTTGCAAAATCTTACTTTAGACCGGGACTATGAGGAAATGAAAAGAAATGAAGAAACACTCGGATTTATCCTGTTCTTTTTATTTTTACTGTTTCACTCTTTTTGTTTTCTAGCGTTGATATTGCGGTTTTGTTGCAGAGATGATTAAACGAAATTGGGTCTAATATAGATCGTTAGAGATATTTATTCTTTCCAATACCGAATACTAGTTTAAAATTTTTTGAAATAGACCCCCAAGATGCCACTATCGCTTCCCCATGAGTTGCTGTGCGAAATAATCAACGCAATGCCGCCCCCAAAAACGCGCCCAATTCTGTACTGCAATTCAATTTTGTCCGCTTTTGTTCAACGCCGGATTTGTTCCATGGTCAAAAAATTGTTTCGACTGGAATGGTACCAAAACCCAGTGGTCCGTAGAAGTGTTATAAATTTGTTTTTTGATGTTTTTGTCCCAATCAATGTTGCAAAAATAATATGGAAATAATAAATTCGTCTCTTTTTTTCATTTTGTTATCTGCCTATCAATACCTCTTATTATAATTCACATTTTTATCGTCCCAAAGAAATTTCACTTAGCACTCTTCACGATTTAAATGGCGCCCTTCTGTCCTCTTGTCCAAATCAAGGAATCGGGACGCCTTACTACTCCAAAGGGAAAATTTAGTGAGGCCAAAAAATTGAACGATTTTTCTATTTAAATTTTAGGCCTTTTTTACGCCCTTGAATTCGCTCGTAATTACCAATTGATCGAGCACGGAGTTTCTAGAAAAACATTTCGCTATTTGATGGAAACGGAAAGAAAACAACGTGACTTAGTTTTTACATTGATGGACAAAGCGGGGATAGACGGGAACAAAAAGACGATCGGACTCCAATACCTTGAGATTGTCCAAAAATTTTGGGACAGGGAACACCCCGATTTTTTTCAAGTCGTGGCCTTTGACATGGTAAAAGAAAATTCAAAATAAATGTAAATAATTTATTCAGAAAACCGGTCTCAAACCGATTTTCAAAGGGGATGGGGCTCGAAAGAGCCTAGTGTGTGTGATAAGAGATGGTGACCATTGGGATGGGATCAAATCCGTGACTCAATTCTTTTGCGTCAAAAATTTTTGTGTGGCTTGCGAAGTGACATATGATCGCCCTGAGAGACACCGAATTGAATGTAAGGAGCGATGCAAGAAATGCTGTCGGATGGGATTTGGGTTCCCCTGTGAAGACATATGTGGGGAAATTCATTGCGAGGAGTGCAACCGAAGCTTCTACAACACCGAGTGCTTCGAGGCGCATAAGAAGACGGCATGCAAAGAATATAAAAAATGTGGGAAATGCGGGGAGGCATACCAAACACGTTCGAAGCACACTTGCGGGGAAAAGTTCTGTCGGCTTTGCAAAGTCTACCATTCCGGTCGGCAGTGTTTCATCAAAAAGATCAAAGTCCGACCGCAGAAGGTCTACCGAATTGTGGCCTACGACCTGGAGACAACAGTGGAGGAGGGGGAACACGTGCCAAATCTCGTCAGCGCGGCCATGACTTGCAGCGAATGCGTTGGAGAAGAAAGAAGCTGCGAAATATGTAAAGGGCAGAAGATGTTCACTTGGTCGACGGCTGATGGTTTTAATCCTATGAGCGAATTTATTGATTGGATTATGGACTTCCAACGATGTGAGACGGTGGCGTTTGCACATTATGCGGGAAGATTTGACTCCCATTTTGTGCTAAAGGAGCTTACAGAAAGAGGGGTAGCCACAGAAATGATGATGGCAGATTTGAAAATCTATCAGATCAAGGCGGGCAGGGTGTATTTTCGTGATTTTTGGATGCTTAGTCAGAACAAGTTAGCAGATCTCCCAAAGACATTGGGCCTGAGCATTCCGCCCAAATTGTATTTCCCACACAAATACAATAAAAATGTCAACTTTGGGAAAAGACTACCGCATCTGCCAAATTTGGATGACTACTGCCCAGAAGACATGAAAGAGGAGGAAAGTCAAAAGCTCGAGAGATGGTATAATGAGAATTATGAGACAGAATTCGAATTAGGTAAGAAGAGCCCACTTTTGTTATTTTTATTTTACATTTAAAGGGGAACAGCTGAAGGTTTATTGTGAAAGTGACGTGCAAATTCTGATGGCGGCCGTTTTGAAATTCCGGCAATTATTTCTGGACATTACGGAGGATATGGACGTGATGAAAGATAGTGTAACAATAGCGGGAGTAGTGATGAAGATTTTTCGGTCAAAATTTTTGAAAGATAACCACATCCCGATAATTCCGGAGGGAGGGTATGAAAGAGCGGATAATCAAAGTAAAATAGCGGTGAAGTATTTCGAGTGGCTAGCTCAAAGAAAAGGGGTGAAAGTGCACATGCGGGCAATGGAGGGGAGATTGAATTTGGAGGATTCAAAGTGGACTGTGTCATCGGAGCAGAGAAAAAACTGCTAGAGTTCCAGGTAAAATTAAAAGTATTTCTCTAATTATTCGATAATTAAGGGGTGTGCTTTTCATGGGTGCCCGAGGTGTTTTTTGCCTTGGACGATGGGGCCGAACGGTTTATGCATGGGAGAGAATTTAAGAAGGACACAAATTAGGATGGACATTTTGAGGGAAGCATGCCAAAATTTCACTATTGGAGAAGTTTGGGTAAGAATGAATCTTTTTTTTCGTCTATCCAAATTTTATAGGAATGCGATGTAAAAGAAGAGTTGAAGCGTAACCGGGAGATGAAGAAGTTCTTTGAGAGTGTGCCGGATAGGGGCCCTATAAACCCTAGGGAGGCGTATGCAGGGGGAAGGACAATGCCATTTTGTCTTTTTGCGAAGGCGACGGAAGGGGTGGAAATTTCAATGTTTGACATCATCAGCCTTTACCCCTTCGTGAATTATGGTAACAAAAAGGACCAAAATTAGAAAGTTTTAATTTTTTCAGATACCCCATATCCCGTAGGGGTCCCAAAGATCATAGTGAGCAGGAAATACGAAGTGAATTGGACCGTGCCCGATGATGTTCCCTATGATGGTTTGCAGAAGGTGAAGGTCATCCCCCCGAAAGTTTTGCTCCACCCTCTTCTTGCTCTGCATATTGATGGAATGCTGCTTTTCCCAAACTGCGGTATTTGTGCGAGAAGGGCCAAGAATGAATTTGTGATGGCGAAAGATGTGAAGAAATGCACCCACACATCAGAACAGAGGGCATTGACGGGAACTTTCACTTCCATCGAATTGAGAAAAGCGCTGGAGCTGGGATATAGGGTCACGGGATTCTATCGGGCATATCATTACGAACAGTTTGACACCCAACTGTTCAAAGGATATGTCAGGATGTTTTTGAAAGTAAAAGTGGAGGCATCGGGGTGGCCCGCGGAGGTGAAGACCAAGGAGGAAAAGAAAGAGTTTATCGCTATGTACAGGGCAAAGTATAACATCTGCTTGGATTATGAAAAGATGGTGTTTAACCCAGGGTTGCGAATGATCGCAAAATTGGTAAAGAAATATATTATTTTCGTAAATGGTTGGAAATTTAGGGGTTGAACAGTTTATGGGGCAAATTTTCTATGCGAAACACTCTTTCGACGACGGAAATTGTGAATAGCATGGAAAGATGGATGGAACTCGGGAGAGATGAGACAATTGAGATTAGAAGGCCAATAAAAATAAACGAAGAGATGTCGCGGGTTGTCTATCAAAAGAAGACAGAATTTATCAAAGAGCATAAGGTGTCGAATATTGTTTTATCACTATGGACCACAAGTGCTGCTAGGATAAAGTTGTATGAATACATGGAGAGGGTCTACCAACAGGAAGGGTGTAAATTACTGTATTGCGACACCGGTAATCGCAAAATAATTAGATCTGTTTAATTTTTAATTTAGACTCTTTGATATTTTCACACCCGCGTGGCGATTGCCCATTGGAGGAGGGGAAATTTTTGGGGTAAAAACTAACTATTATAAAAAAAATATTTCTATATTTAAGGGAGATGACTCGAGAATACTCCGATAGCGAAATATTGGAGTATGTTTCTGGGGGGCCAAAACAGTATGCCTTAAAGATGAGAAGAAAGAAGGATGGGGAAATTTGGCATAAAACCAAAATAAGAGGGATGACATTGGATAAGCGGACCACACAAATACAATAAAAATGTCAACTTTGGGAAAAGACTACCGCATCTGCCAAATTTGGATGACTACTGCCCAGAAGACATGAAAGAGGAGGAAAGTCAAAAGCTCGAGAGATGGTATAATGAGAATTATGAGACAGAATTCGAATTAGGTAAGAAGAGCCCACTTTTGTTATTTTTATTTTACATTTAAAGGGGAACAGCTGAAGGTTTATTGTGAAAGTGACGTGCAAATTCTGATGGCGGCCGTTTTGAAATTCCGGCAATTATTTCTGGACATTACGGAGGATATGGACGTGATGAAAGATAGTGTAACAATAGCGGGAGTAGTGATGAAGATTTTTCGGTCAAAATTTTTGAAAGATAACCACATCCCGATAATTCCGGAGGGAGGGTATGAAAGAGCGGATAATCAAAGTAAAATAGCGGTGAAGTATTTCGAGTGGCTAGCTCAAAGAAAAGGGGTGAAAGTGCACATGCGGGCAATGGAGGGGAGATTGAATTTGGAGGATTCAAAGTGGACTGTGTCATCGGAGCAGAGAAAAAACTGCTAGAGTTCCAGGTAAAATTAAAAGTATTTCTCTAATTATTCGATAATTAAGGGGTGTGCTTTTCATGGGTGCCCGAGGTGTTTTTTGCCTTGGACGATGGGGCCGAACGGTTTATGCATGGGAGAGAATTTAAGAAGGACACAAATTAGGATGGACATTTTGAGGGAAGCATGCCAAAATTTCACTATTGGAGAAGTTTGGGTAAGAATGAATCTTTTTTTTCGTCTATCCAAATTTTATAGGAATGCGATGTAAAAGAAGAGTTGAAGCGTAACCGGGAGATGAAGAAGTTCTTTGAGAGTGTGCCGGATAGGGGCCCTATAAACCCTAGGGAGGCGTATGCAGGGGGAAGGACAATGCCATTTTGTCTTTTTGCGAAGGCGACGGAAGGGGTGGAAATTTCAATGTTTGACATCATCAGCCTTTACCCCTTCGTGAATTATGGTAACAAAAAGGACCAAAATTAGAAAGTTTTAATTTTTTCAGATACCCCATATCCCGTAGGGGTCCCAAAGATCATAGTGAGCAGGAAATACGAAGTGAATTGGACCGTGCCCGATGATGTTCCCTATGATGGTTTGCAGAAGGTGAAGGTCATCCCCCCGAAAGTTTTGCTCCACCCTCTTCTTGCTCTGCATATTGATGGAATGCTGCTTTTCCCAAACTGCGGTATTTGTGCGAGAAGGGCCAAGAATGAATTTGTGATGGCGAAAGATGTGAAGAAATGCACCCACACATCAGAACAGAGGGCATTGACGGGAACTTTCACTTCCATCGAATTGAGAAAAGCGCTGGAGCTGGGATATAGGGTCACGGGATTCTATCGGGCATATCATTACGAACAGTTTGACACCCAACTGTTCAAAGGATATGTCAGGATGTTTTTGAAAGTAAAAGTGGAGGCATCGGGGTGGCCCGCGGAGGTGAAGACCAAGGAGGAAAAGAAAGAGTTTATCGCTATGTACAGGGCAAAGTATAACATCTGCTTGGATTATGAAAAGATGGTGTTTAACCCAGGGTTGCGAATGATCGCAAAATTGGTAAAGAAATATATTATTTTCGTAAATGGTTGGAAATTTAGGGGTTGAACAGTTTATGGGGCAAATTTTCTATGCGAAACACTCTTTCGACGACGGAAATTGTGAATAGCATGGAAAGATGGATGGAACTCGGGAGAGATGAGACAATTGAGATTAGAAGGCCAATAAAAATAAACGAAGAGATGTCGCGGGTTGTCTATCAAAAGAAGACAGAATTTATCAAAGAGCATAAGGTGTCGAATATTGTTTTATCACTATGGACCACAAGTGCTGCTAGGATAAAGTTGTATGAATACATGGAGAGGGTCTACCAACAGGAAGGGTGTAAATTACTGTATTGCGACACCGGTAATCGCAAAATAATTAGATCTGTTTAATTTTTAATTTAGACTCTTTGATATTTTCACACCCGCGTGGCGATTGCCCATTGGAGGAGGGGAAATTTTTGGGGTAAAAACTAACTATTATAAAAAAAATATTTCTATATTTAAGGGAGATGACTCGAGAATACTCCGATAGCGAAATATTGGAGTATGTTTCTGGGGGGCCAAAACAGTATGCCTTAAAGATGAGAAGAAAGAAGGATGGGGAAATTTGGCATAAAACCAAAATAAGAGGGATGACATTGGATAAGCGGAATGCGTTCAAATACGAACTGTTCAAGGAAATGGTGCTGGAATACAGGGAAGGGGTCAAAAAGAAGTTTCAGTACCCGGGGAAGATTGGGCCGACGAAAGACTTTCGGGTGTTATCGAAAAATGTGACGAAAGAATACGAGCCGGTGCAGAAGAAGGGAATAATTGATCATGATTTTAATGTTTTACCTTTTGGTTTCTATTAAATAAAATTATTTTCCTATGTTATAAATAACGAACCGTTATCATACGCCATATCTAAACTAATTAATTCTTTTTGCACAAATTTTAAGGATGTCCAAAAAAAGTTTTCTGGAAGTATCAAAGGATGTTCGCCGAGCACGAAACACCCGGCACTATTTCAAAAGAAGTCCAAACATGGAAAAATATTATGAGGAGGTCGAAAGCCATGTGAAAGAAAACAAAAAATTTGGAATTAAAGAGTACATAACCAGCTTTTATTTTAAAAACCCTGAAAACGAAGATCCCGAGAAGAATTTTAAAAAAATCCTGAAAAAATTAATGACCGAAGCCATGGACAAAGAAGTCGATCCAGGGTGGAAAATAGAGAAGATCTCCGTGGACCTGTATTGCAGCGCGTTTACAGACCCTGTGATTGTTCCTGCTCGACCGTGGCAGCAGACAAACCCGGATAATGTTTTCAACGAATTTATGCATAGACAACAATCGTTTGGGGAGGTGAAGCTGTTGGACCAGAAGATTTCGATAATTATTGCCACATATGCATTTCCCTCTCAAAAATAAATTTTTTTCTTGGTCCGGGCTTTTTTTCTTTGACGTTAATTCGTGTTTATCTTTTTATCTTTTTAGTAGCTAAATTAATTTTAAGAAATGTATTCGATCCAAAAATATTTTGAGACCCATTTTGAAAAGGAGGATTTTTTTTGGAACAGGAACCGGTCCGAGGTGGAAGCGCTGCTAATGGACTCGAAATGCTACAAAGTGGCCGTTCATAAAGATTACGACAATCCCTTTTCCCACTACATCGAACTCCTCAGGCTTGAGACTCCCCTTTTCTGTTTTTCCATGCTCGAAAGAAATATGCGAGTTTTTTATGACCCAGGAAGGGGTACTCCTATCGGCCGATACACAATGGTTTTAAACGGGGTAGTCCGGTTGGCCTATGTCGGATGGGCACAACCGATGATTGTTGTCTTCTTTTTCTGGGAAGGAAAGAGTGAAACAAACCCAAGAAAAGATTTTACGAGCCGTCTTTTTGAGGCGAGGATACCCCTTATAAAGATTATGGCAAAGGCTTGGGGCAAAGAACTCCTACATTGCCCCGTCTTTATACTGCTCCACATGTTTTTGAATAAAGTTGATAGGTGAGAAATTCTTTTGTCGCTTAGGAATTTTATTTTTCAGAGACATTAACAATTCTTGGTCGCTTCTATATCGGAACCCTCCTACCCTGTTGGACATCGCTCGCCGGATAGTCGCGGAAAAGAAAATGGATGAATTTACAAAATTACCGTCTTTTTTCCGGATGATTTTTTACAATAAATATTAAACCTTATAATTAGTTCTAATTCTTGGTTTCACAACCTTTATTGAAGTTTGTTTTAACAGTTTTTATTAGGTTAGAATTTTTAAAATGTGCACTATCGACATGATTAAGAATTTCCAGCTTTTGAACGGTGAAGTTTTTCTAGTGAGCGCCAAGATTGAAAAAGTTGTTGGTGCGGAGTATAGGGTAAGGGAGGACTTTAAGTTTGTCATTTGTTTTCTTTTTAGGCTTGTGTTGTTTGCCGAAAGGGGAAATGCGCATGTGGAGCGGAAAAGAAACCGTCATGTTATTTAAAACTGACGGTTTCGGATGAAACGGGCGTATTGGAGGGGGTGGCATTCTTTGGAATGCGGGGGAAAAATGATGGAATGGTAATTTTGGGAAAAAGACAATTCTCATTTTTTAATTTAGGAGGAAGTCAAAGGATTAGTGGGGGCGATATGTACGTTGAAAATCGGGGCTCGGTTGAAAGAATACGGCGGAAAGAAGGGGGCCTACTATTCGTTGATAGATATTATTTCATTTTAAGATCTATAAATAACGATTGTTGTTTTAAAAATAAAAATGTATTTTTTAACGGTGTTATTAATTTTTGGGTTTTGTCTCTGAGGGTCAAAGCTGTTGTTGTCTTTCAAAAGAAGAAAAACAGCAGCTAGACGTTGCCAGAAGATCGGTTGAAGAGGGCATTATGGAAATTATTAGGGTATCTAACGAAGCCAGAGAGTTTTCTTTTTCAGCCCATAAAACAATGGTTGAAGCACAAAATATTAAAGATAGAAATCCCGAAAATTCTGGCTTAAAATTTTGGCATAATAAATTATTAGATGGTGTTAGAAAAATTCACAATCTATATGAAAAAATAAAAAATGAAGAAAATAATTTTAAAAAAATTAAAAAAGGCATGGATAAATGCCTTGACAGAAAAGATCCAGTAATGTGTCAGGAATTAGCTGACGACGCCAAAAAATCAATTGAAATCGCCAAAAATCACAGACAGGAAATAGGGCAAATTTATCGGAATGCTTATTCCCAGCCTGATTTAAGCATTGGGGATTTGGCCGATAAATTAAAAGAAACAATGCGTGGAAACCAAAAAGTTTTTGAAAGAGAAAGACCAAACACGGAATTTAGGGATGAATTTATTGCCTATAAAATATAAAAGAAAAAAGAAAAATAAAAACACAAAAAATGAGTACTCAAAGACTGAAAATGGCAACAGCAATGTTGCTCGAATCTTCTCAAAGGGAAACGGAACGGATGTGGAAAGAAATTGTTAGATTAACAGAAGAAGTTGACGATTATACAAAGTCGGCGCGAAGTGCCCTAACGCGAGCAATAAAAAACAGAGAAAGATCCCCCTATGTTAATAGTGCACAGCACTGGTTTCTTAAACTATCTGACTCTATTTGGCGCCTTTACAAAGTTTTTGACCAAATTAATTCCGAGTCTGATAAAGCCGAATTGATATGGCAAGAAAATAAAAAATGTACGGATGGTGATCAGGCAAAGACATTAGAAGACAAAATGACAAAGTCTTTAGAAGAAGTAAGAAATTTACACTCCGAATCGAGAAGAACTCATTTTCAAGTTTTAGAATATGAAATATGGGGAAGGTATAAATAAAAATTGTCATAGATATATTAAAAAATGGGGGCCGAAATAATTGAAAAAAGTTGCCAAATTAATTCGAAATTTGGGTATAAAAAAAATAAAATAAGATTTTATTTTAAAAACCCTATGATTATAAATGCAGAAGAAAATTTGAAAGAAATTCTTTCAACAATAATTGAGGAGATATATAAAAAAGAACAAACAAATTTTAAAAGCATTTTAAAAATCTCTTTTGGGTTTGAATCTTTTTGTCTTCCCTCAAATTCCCCAAGTGAAAACACAGCAGAATCTCTAGTACAAAAAGTTTTGGCCAAAGAAGAATCATATTCACTATTTTATCCTTTGGATGATGTTATAACTTTAGAAATCACAATAATTTCTATTCCAAAATGTCTACAATAAACCAAGAAATCAATTTTATAAAAAAAGAAGTCGAAAAAACATGGAAAATTGTTAGAAAAATCCTTAAACGCTCAGATATTTTAGTAATTTTTTCTAATACCCTTTTTAGTTATGTAAAGAGATACTATTTTGTAGCTTTTAGTGCCCCCAACATAGAAAATTTATATTTTTCTTTTTTAAAATTGGTAACAAATATCCAACAAATGCCAGAAAAAATTAGGACAGTTTACAGAAACATGGCTATAGCAATGCAAAAACTAGAAAGGTGTGTTTTACAAACCCATCTTGACAGGTGTCAAAGTGCTGAAAAAATAGCACAGGCAAGTACGATATGTATTATGGGATACCATAATCAAATTAAAAACTACCGATTTGACGTAAAGATGTTATACTACAAAATTAGATTTACGGCAATTAAACATTTGTTTCAGGTGGAAAAGGAACTTTTTTACACACATTTCAGAAGAAACCCCCCTAAAATTAGAGAAAAAATAGAAACCCCTTTCAGGCGGTTTACATAAATATTAATCTTTAATTTATTTAAAATTATTTTTCACTTTTTTATGTTTCGATGGTCCCATTTTATTACGCAAACCAAATTGAAGGACTTTTTTGTCATTCGCGCAAAAAAATCGCTAATTGCAAGTTGATGGTTCCATTTTTTAAATATAATTATTATTGACTGGTTTTTTAGTTGCGCAAAATGTAAAAAAAATATTTTTGTCCCTTAGTTTGCGCAAAATAAAAAAATTTTTGCGCTAAATAAAAAAATTGAAGGACAAATAACCCGAAGGTGCCATACTAAAAACATGTTAATGTGCGATTATAGTTGCGTTTTTCTCTAATTTTTGCCCTCTTTCTCATTTTCGCGCAATAATTGTCGTCAGAAATCATAGTGGTGTAATTATAAAAAGCAAAAAAATATTGTATAAAACGAAGCAGTATGGATGAAATAACACAGACAAAATGGGCCGTCTACTATCATTATGGAAGACCAAATGGTAGTGAGATCGGGCATATTAACCGAAAAACCTTTTTCAGACGTGTGCTCCTATGATTTGGAGCCTCTTCGGTACCAGACACGTTTTCAGACTGTCAAATATTTTGAGTGCTCCCTCCGCGGTGATGGGTAACAAAAATTTAAAATTTTTTGACTTAGTTTTTACAAAGAACCTTCGGTGTCGGATTCATCTCAAGGCAAATTGAGAAACAACAGTTTGTCGGTTGGACGGACGACAGTATTGGCTACGATTCCTTGGGAGAAATAGTTGGTACGTTCACTTGTTTAAATTTTTCTGTTACAAAAAAATAGGATCGGAGGAATTTGGCGGCAAATGCCCAGTGATCAGATCGTGGTCGTATGGCGCAGGCGATGTGGTGGGTGCCGGTTTTGTCGGCACCGCTCCTTTCTTCACCTTGAATGGGCAGCTCATAGGTGTTATTTTTTGCCTATATCGTTACAGATATTGTGTTTTTAAAGATTTGGAGGGAACCAACATGGACGGGGGCATCATGCATCCTGCGATTTCTATGATAGGGGAAGATTCCAAGATCGTGACTAATCTTGGACCTGTTTTTATGTTGGGTATCCCCACACTTTTTAAACCATGATTCGGACGGCGCAGATGTTTTATTTTATGTTTATGTTTTGTTGAATAAATTTAATTTTTATCGTTTGCTTAGAACCAGAAGATTGGTTGATTATATTTTTAAAATTAATTAAAATAATTAACTGATGTTTGTGTTGTGACTGATATTTAAAAAAAGAAAAACAAAAAAATTTTGCCATTTGGAATTTTGTATTTACATTGGTGGGCATTTGCCCATGGGGCTGGGGGCCGTTGGGGTTGGGGGTCTGCTGGTGGGCATTTGCCCATGGGGCTTGGGGCCGTTGGGGTTGGGGGTCTGCTGATGGGCATTTGCCCATGGGGCTGGGGGCCGTTGGGGTTGGGGGTCTGCTGGTGGGCATTTGCCCATGGGGCTGGGGGCCGTTGGGGTTGGGGGTCTGATGGTGGGCATTTGCCCATGGGGCTGGGGGCCGTTGGGGTTGGGGGTCTGCTGGTGGGCATTTGCCCATGGGGCTGGGGGCTGTTGGGGTTGGGGGTCTGCTGATGGGCGTTTGCCCATGGGGCTGGGGGCCGTTGGGGTTGGGGGTCTGCTGGTGGGCATTTGCCCATGGGGCTGGGGGCTGTTGGGGTTGGGGGTCTGCTGATGGGCATTTGCCCATGGGGCTGGGGGCCGTTGGGGTTGGGGGTCTGCTGGTGGGCATTTGCCCATGGGGCTGGGGGCCGTTGGGGTTGGGGGTCTGATGGTGGGCATTTGCCCATGGGGCTGGGGGCCGTTGGGGTTGGGGGTCTGCTGGTGGGCATTTGCCCATGGGGCTGGGGGTTGTTGGGGTTAAGGGTCTGCTTGTGGGCATTTGCCCATGGGGCTGTGCTAGTTTCAAAATACTTGAAATTTCATGTTAATTGTTTAAACAATTTAAAATTTAACATCATATGGTAAATTAACAATACGAAGGTCAGGCTCATAATTATGATCTGTATCCCGATGAATAGGGGTATTATTGGTATATGATCGGTTTTTTATGTCGTAGGTTATTGTGACTCGACAAGAACAACATCTATATCTCACTCCTTCTTGGATTCCTGTTGTTTTTTCAACGGTGTTCTCTGCTCGGAACCAATGCCCTGCAACTTGAGCGTATTTGCGCGGCACCACACGGACGACGTCAGAGCATGTTGGGCGGCCAAACGGATAAATTGGATCAAAGCCTGGCTTGTATTTTGTAATTGCTGTTGTCATTCGATCCCAATGTCTAGCTGCTTTATCCTCGTCCCCGTTAATTTCAGGTTGGCGCAGTATGTGCTTTTTAATCAATTCCAACGTGTCAATCACAGGGTAAAAGTAGTCAGAACAACCGGGCATCGAATCCAATCCATATGGTGCCCAGCTGCAGGGACCCACGTTCCAAGCAATTGCCGTATTAACTCCCTTAAACCATAGGAATAATCCCAAACAGCCCAACCAGGATTAGCATACGGCCGAAAAGCCAAAGTGCACAGCTCCTGGAAGTGTCACAATCCCTTGACCTGGCCTTTGGACCTGTTTTTTTTAAGTTGTCTTCTGTCTTGGCGACTTACTGTCCTAATGCAACGGATGTTATGTTGACGGAGGACCCTTGGATCCAGCATGAGAACTTTCTCGCGCAGATATTCTGGATCGTTGCTAAATTCCTCCACAAACACAGATGCTGATAAATTCTTAAACTTCATAAAGTCTGCCGCTGGGACGGAATACCTACAGGATAATTAATAATTGATTCTTCACAATGTCAGATACCAAATTGTGAATCGGTTATTCATAGAAGTGTTGGGCAGTAACAAACTGATGCTGAACAACTCAGCGTTCTCGGTATGAGGCGGAAAAAAGGCTCCAGCACGTCGTAAATAAACGTAAATTGAAGTCACTCCTTCAATAGGGGTGTCCATTCCTCCTTGTTCCGAGCTTAGCGCTTGCAATGTAAGCAATGACCCGAGCGCTGGTTTCCAATTAGTATCTGATCTCATTTTTTAATTTAGGAGGAAGTCAAAGGATTAGTGGGGGCGATATGTACGTTGAAAATCGGGGCTCGGTTGAAAGAATACGGCGGAAAGAAGGGGGCCTACTATTCGTTGATAGATATTATTTCATTTTAAGATCTATAAATAACGATTGTTGTTTTAAAAATAAAAATGTATTTTTTAACGGTGTTATTAATTTTTGGGTTTTGTCTCTGAGGGTCAAAGCTGTTGTTGTCTTTCAAAAGAAGAAAAACAGCAGCTAGACGTTGCCAGAAGATCGGCACTCTCACTCTGACTCTCACTCACACTCACTCTCACACTCACTCGCTCTCACACACTCACTCTCACACTCCCTCTCACACACACACACACACACACACACACACACACACACACACACACACACACACACACACACACACACACACACACACAACACACACACACACACACACACACACACACACACACACACACACACACACACAACACACACACACACACACACACACACACACACATACACAATGATTTTTTTAGCATGGTTAAAAGGGGGTTGGGATGGAGGGGGAGGAAATGTTGAAGGGAGGGGAATTTGGAACAAGATTTGTGGCCATATACTACTGGCGCCAACATTTCGGCGCTCATTTGGGCGCCAGAATTTTTTCAAAATTTCACTTTATGTAAGACAATAACGCAGAAAATTTCTAAAATTAATGCCAGTCCTTTAGTTCAACGGGAGAAGGAACATTTGGTCATATGTAGGGCTCGGAATTATATGCACATAAAATCGCAAAATATGCGCATAAAATATGCACCAAAAATGTTAAAATATGCACATAAATTTTCAAAATTTCTTCAGATTTATTCAAACTTGGTTAGATTTATATAAGATACTTTTCTACATTTTCGGGGTAAAACGCATTCGATTTTTTGAAATTTTCAAATCAGAAATATTAAACAAAAAATTGCGAAAGATTCTTGAAAAATTTTTTTATTTTGTGGGGATTTTTTGAAAATTTCAAGAATCCTCCCGTTCCTTCTACCGCCTGTGCCCTTTGAACAACGTCGACAATTGGCCGAGTCATCGACATTCGGCCCAGCCAAAGGGGCTCTATTTAAGCACTGCAGTTCCGAGTGCCAACATCATTCGTCTCCTATTCCTTCCATTCTTCCCCCGAACACTTTGCCTTGGCATGTCCTCCGACTCCGCCCCTCGCTCCAATCAATTGAAGATGAATTGGCCGCCCTGGTGAACAGAAGGAAGCGCTGGAAAAGAAGATCAAGAGGCCGCCAAGTCGGCCGACTCCGACAGCAAGAAATGCCGCCTCCGAAGCGCCCCCCGCCCCGAGATGCCATTTTCCCAGCCAAAACGGCCAAGCAAGAGGTCGCCACGTGCCTCGTCATTGCCGGCCGAACAGTTCGAAGTTGTGCCCGCTGCCGTCGCTCCTCCGCCCGTGCCCGCCATTTGACCGAGGTGCTCTACGCCCATGTCGACAAATGGGCGTACAAACGAGAAGAGGCCGTCCACTTCCTCCTACGCAAGAAGCTGGACTCCTCCCTTCCACTCCGCGCGGCACTGGCGAAGTTCAACGGCAGCATGAAACACCTCAAGACCAACCTGGACAACGCCCAGGAGGCCGTCATTCGGCAACGGCCGCTGTCAATGAGATGGTGGAAGCGACCTGTGACGGCTTCACCATCTCAATCACCCTCCTGCAGCCCGAGATTGATCAGCAAGCCATAGAGTGCGGTCCCTTCGTCGGGCGCCCGACCTGCGCCCGACGTGGAGGAGGTGTCCGTCGCCTCGGTGTCGCCGACGAGGGAACCTCGACGACTGGAAACAATCCGTCGCCGGGAATGTCGGCACAGCCGACGAAAAAAGAAAGAAAGAAAATGGGAGAAATGAAAAAGGAAAGGGGAGATGGAACAGAGATGAAAAGGGAAAGAAATTGTGATAAAATTTTAATATATTAATCTTTATCAATTTTATTATTCTTAAAATCTTTCCTTTCGGTGATATTTTCTCTTTTCCTGTGATATTTCTATTTCTTATAATTTGTGGTCTTTCCATCCTTTTTGTCACTGTGATATATTTCTTGCTCTATGATTCATCTTTTATTTACTGTTTCATCTGTTCATTCCTATGTTAATTGCTCCACCTCCGCTATTTCTTTCCTTATAAACCTTTCCATTTTTTATTGCACTTCATTTTCCTTCTATTTAATTTATTGCCTTTGAATAAATCTTTCTCTTTATTCCATTTCGGTTGGTTCCTCTAACCGTCTGCCTGTGTCGGTTTTCACGCACTCTCTCGCCCATTTCCCTCGGATCCCTCCCCTCTCCCGTGTCCTTCCCCACCTTGTGTCCGCGTGCTTGTCCTTCCCATCCCAAAGTGCCCGTTGTCCCGCCCCCTTTGCCCAATCATTCGCTCGTCGACAGTAGGTAGGGTATGTTACTGTTTGGTAAATGATACGGTACGCAAAAGAACTAAATTGAGAGCAAAAAATAATGAAGATTGAGAATAAAAAAAATAAATAAAGGGTTCTAATTCGCAAAGATGATGTTGGAGAATTTTTTGATATTTAATAAAAATTCATAAGAAAAACGGACAAAAGGAAGGAACGCAGTAAAAAGGAAAAAAAATTAGTTAATTATTATTAAAATTAATTTTAGTTGCTATTTCGTGTAACATTTTTCCCCACAGTTTTCTTTTTTGTAAATACATATTTTAGTTATTTTTATTGCCTTTTTACCTTTGAATTTTAAAATAATAGTTTATTTAATTTGAAAAAAATTTCGGATTCGGGCATTCAAAATATTTTGTCCATTTCCCAATCGCATTCTTTGTATTGTATTGTTTTTCTTTTTCGTCACCATATAAGAGCACTAATGTGCTTGCTCAATAAAGCAATTTATTATTTATTCGTTTCACAAAATAAGTAAATCAAAACCAAATAAATTAAAGGCCAAAGTACTGTATTGTAAAGTGTTACAGTAACAAAAGATTAATTTGAGAGCAGAAAATAATTGTTATAAGATTCCGGGCCCATATTTTTACCAGGTCCGGCCTTCGACGGTGCTATTAAACGAATTCCGTATCCGTGTCTTATTTTCAACCAGATTCAGTGATTTGAAACGAGTTCGGATCCGTTTCCATGGTTTGAAACGAGTTAAGGTCCGTATTCATGTTTTGAATATGTGGTCAGAAGTATGCTAAGTAATTTTTTTATCCAATAATGTTTTTAAGTGATTTTTATGGACTGTTTTTCAGCTTACACGATGGGATTTATAAACAACTGGTGAAATTTAATCTCATAAGAAAAATAATGGCATCCTAAACACGTCTAGAGTCCCCTACGCGTAGTATTCTTGTACCGACAAAATCTCATTAAAACAAAAACGACAAAGTCCCTCACCCTGGCATTTCCCTAAACTTTAGAATTTTTTTTTGCTTTAGTGAGATTTTATTGAATTGAGATTTTCTGTTTTTTTGATCCTCTCTTTTTTTTGATCGATTCGTTATTTGCCTTTTTATTTTCATTACTTCATATTCTTTAAATTTGCATGGTATTGTGATCTATCATCGGCCGAAATTTTAGTTGGGCTTTCGCCCCCTGCGCAGGTACAGTATATACATCTCCATGGGAAAACAGGCGCCAAAAACAATAAAATGGACAGTAAAAGGTGTACAAATGTGTTTATAAAACATTATCAAAAATAACACAAAATAAAATTAAAAAGAAATTCTAAAGCACACAAAAATGCACAACCGAACTCCCGAGTCCCCGGAAAAGGTTTGTCCGGTGCTACCAGTTAAGAGTGCCGAGTTCGGGATTGGTCCGGCCTCTCTCTCTCCGGTCCCGAGATCGATCTCCTCCCCAACCACCAACTGATATGTTAGACTGGCCGTAGCCCCCGCGGAAAGGCTCATCCCATCGGCTGGTAGAGTGAGGAGGGCCAGTGCTGGGAGTGATGACGGACTGACTAACTGACCCCGATGACTGGTTAGCCATCTTTTATATGGTGAGCCCTAGGGAGGGGAAACGGGATCCGAGGGAAGAGCCTCTCCGTCCCAAACTCTCCCATTCCCCAGCCGAGAATAGTGTCCCGGCCTTACAATAGTAAGGCGTTTCGGCCCGCTTAAATGTTGAAGAATAAGTTTTTTCAAAATTTTTTATAAATCAACAAATGAGTGATCGGTCGGTTTGTCTCTTGTGGATCACTTTGTTTTTCGCTTCTTCCCTTGATCATCAAACACTTAATTCACTCAATTCTCTTTAAAAGACCATTCATCCTCATTCAGAGTTCTCATCCATTATATGTCTTCTGCTGGCAGATTGTCCTTGTTGGATTGCTCGTCATCATGTTGCTCCTCCTCCTCCGGTTTCATCACTTCCCACGTAACAGGGCCTCCTCACACGGATCTCTGAGTTGCATGGCCATGAACTGTTCCATTTTCTTTTTGTCTTTTTCCGTTTCCATCCTTTTTTTATGCTTTTTCTCCTCCATTGGTTCATAAATCATAATTTGGTATATTTTAAATGCTTGTCCTAAAATGGTCCCATATTCCAATTGCATTTGCCCTTCGTCACTGCTTATGAGAATTTGCTCAAATATTCATTCATTTCATATAATAATCGGCATAAAAGTATTCAACCTATCAATAACACCGCATCATTATTAAAATAATCATCATCACGCACTACTTACACAGTTCATTTAAATCTAAAAATTTTAACATAATTTCGATTTAATTTTGGTTATGCAGATATCTTTTATAAAGGGGGTGGAGGATTGGAAAATTAAAAGAATTCGGATTAGGATAAGGACTAGGGAATCGCCTCGGACAGGACGGGCCGGATTAAAAATCCTGTTTTTTCTGACCTGATCCGGTTCATTTTTCCAAAAACACCCGGACCAGAACAGAATCCGGAGAAATCCGGACAGGATCCGGTCCAGTTCCGGGCTCTTGTGACCAGCATCCTCGAAACTAGGTGCTGGGTCATTTCCTAAAACTGCCACCATGGGTGTTTCCTAAATTCCGCCGTTTTACAGGTTTTTCGACAAAAACTCTTCCTAACTTCAACACGCGACCAATTGCATAATCTGGTATTATCTATAGCTATTGGTTAGCTCTTTTTTATGACCATAAAAAGTAGTTTTTACACTTTCATGGCTACAACTTTCTTAAGTCTCTATTAAACTTTTTGAAATTTGGTAGGCTCAAACCAATAGCTATCGGACCATGCCAAGATTATGCAATTTGGTCGCGTTTGAAGAAAGTTAGGAAGAGTTTTTGTCGAAAAACCTGTAAAATGGCGACACCGAGTTACCTACGCGCCCTCCAACTTTCCTCCAATTCGAAGGACTTCGAATCGCTACGGAAGGGGCCTCACGAAGTGCCCAGTTGCCAAGAGCCTCTCCGTGTGCTACTCCTGTCTGCGGCGCTCATCTCCGATTGCAATGCCACACCGATTTTGGCACAGCACTTGCTATGTGCGATGCTCCGATGACTCGGAATTTACTGTCCTCTGTCGCAAAACGCCAGAAATCCTTAATGTTAGCCTGTCCTTCAACCGTGCCGAAGTCGACATCAATTGCTCCATTGAATGCAGTGGCGGAAGAAACCCCTTCATAATCAACGGCCATTTGCGCTATGTCCCAAACACTTTCAAATGCCGGTCCAAGGAGAATCTTTTTCCGCCGATGCCAAGACCGCTGAATCCTGCTGGCTGTGGTGCGCTGATTTGAACTTCGACTTCTCCGATCTTTTTTGGTTCCTCTTTGGCTTCCACAATGGGTTGCGCACTATCGGAATAATTGCTTTGGCATTATTCATCGTTTACGTCCTTCTGCCTTCAACCCTGCCTTGAGGACGTGAGAGCTGCGAGCCGACTCTCCGATGACTCGGAATTTACTGTCCTCTGTCGCAAAACGCCAGAAATCCTTAATGTTGCCTGTCCTTCAACCGTGCCGAAGTCGACATGAATTGCTCCATTGAATGCAGTGGCGGAAGAAACCCTTCATATCAACGGCCATTGCGCTATGTCCCAAACACTTTCAAATGCGGTCCAGGGAGAATCTTTTTCCGCCGATGCCAAGACCGATGAATCCTGCTGCTGTGGTGCCTGATTTGAACTTCGACTTCTCCGATGTTTTTGGTTCCTCTTTGGCTTCCACAATGGGTTGCGCACTATCGGATAAATTGCTTTGGCATATTCATCGTTTACGTCCTTCTGCGCTTCAACCCTGTCTTGAACGTGGAGAGCTGCGGCCGACTCATTCTTATGACCTTTGTTCTTGGCCGTTGCCCTGTAATTCGTCGGGGGGAGGGCTGAGCCATTCGCTCAGCCTTCGACCTTTCCCACAAAATTGGCAATTCTTTGACGAGAAGGCAATTGTGGGCCCTGTACTAACCATTCCGATGTTTACGAGCCGAAATTGGCCACCATCCACCGATCAGAGGCCAAGGACTCCGACCAGTTCTCCATATAAAAGGCAGCACGACTTCTACAAACCACATTCTTCCAATTCTACAAAAAAATTCTTCCCTTCCTTCATCCGCTTCGCTTCCGTCAACAATGGTCCCTGCTCTCCTACCTGGCCCATCGCTGGAAATTGTGCCGATCGCTTGGGCTTGGCGCTTACGACTTCAACCCGCCGCTGGAATGACGCTCAGGCAATTGTGCAAGGACTGGCCCAACGCGGTTACGTGCTGAAGACTCGGCACTTCCACCCGCAGAGAGGAACGTGCAACTCCACGGCACGGAACTGACTCGAGATGGCGCGATCGGCCGGTGCCTACAATGGTGGACGTCGGGGGCCAACGGTGGCGGCACTGGCTCGCCTTCGCCATGGCATCGTCTTACGGCACCCGGCGGCCCCATGCCTTATGGAACCCGGTGGCGTCGGACACCACGATCTGTTTCCGCTGGAGCTCGTCCGAGTGATCGCCCCGAACCATCGACCATCACCCAGTGGCTTCGCTGTGCGCCCATCCCCTCGCCCCCGGCCCTCCCATTAAATCCGGACAATGTACCGCGCAACCCGAGAGATAAGTGTACACATCTCCAATGGAAACGACAATGAAGAGCGCAAGAAGAGCGGCGAATTGCATCGGCCAGCAAGTGATCATCTCCGGCCCCCTCACTTTGCGCATATCCTCGGCATCCTCCTCTTCCTCGCTGTCTCAGTGCGGCAACCATGGTGGAAACGACAATTACCCCCGACCCTTTTCCTCACTTAGTCATCGTTAAAGTGCCCTTTGCCCCTATTTCGGACGACGTCGCTTTTTCATCCTTCGATTTGCTGTTCAGCATTAACATTTCAAAACGTCGCCCTTCATCCCTCGCCCTTTTCCCTTCTCGTTTGTTAATAAATTGACTCGGCGCGCTTACTCACCGTCCTCCCGTTCCTTCTACCGCCTGTGCCCTTTGAACAACGTCGACAATTGGCCGAGTCAATCGACATTCGCCCAGCCAAAGGGGCTCTATTTAAGCACTGGCAGTTCCGAGTGCCAACATCATTCGTCTCCTATCCTTCCATTCTTCCCCCGAACACTTTGCCTTGGCCATGTCCTCCGACTCCGCCCCTCGCTCCAATCAATTGCAAGATGAATTGGCCGCCCTGGTGAAGCAGAAGGAAGCGCTGGAAAAGAAGATCAAAGAGGCCGCCAAGTCGGCCGACTCCGACAGCAAGAAATGCCGCATCCCGAAGCGCCCCCCGCCCGAGATGCCATTTTCCCAGCCAAACGGCCAAGCAGAGGTCGCCATCGTTGCCTCGTCATTGCCGGCCGAACAGTTCGAAGTTGTGCCCGCTGCCGTCGCTCCTCCGCCCGTGCCCGCCGATTTACCGAGGTGCTCTACGCCCATGTCGACAAATGGGCGTACAAACGAGAAGAGGCCGTCCACTTCCTCCTACGCAAGAAGCTGGACCTCCTCCCTTCCACTCCGCGCGGCACGGGCGAAGTTCAACGGCAGCATGAAACACCTCAAGACCAACCTGGACAACGCCCGAGGCCGTGCTTCGGCAACGGCCGCTGTCAATGAGATGGTGGAAGCGACCTGTGACGGCTTCACCATCTCAATCACCCTCCTGCAGGCCGAATTGATCAGCAACCATAGAGTTGCGGTCCCTTCGTCGGGCGCTCCGACCTGCGCCCGACTGGAGGAGGTGTCCGTCGCCTCGGTGTCCGCCGACAGGGAACCTCCGACTGGAAAGCAATCCGTCGCCGGGAATGTCGGCACAGCCGACGAAAAAGAAAGAAAGAAAAATGGGGAAGAAATGAAAAAGGAGAAGGGAGATGGAAACAGAGTGAAAAGGTA